>MU968551.1:24732420-24806340 GCA_034641835.2 Pinus albicaulis
ACAGTACGATGATCAACAACTTCTCCTCCACCACAATCTGGTACAGGTTAGGATCCGCCTCACTCTTGGAGAATCCAAGCCTGGTGAAGTAGCTGTCTATCCGAGTGTACCAAGCACGAGGTGCTTGCTTCAGCCCGTACAGTGCTCTCTTGAGTCGGCACACATGCGACTCACTGCGGAAGATCTCGAAACCTTCAGGCTGCTCTATGTACACCTCCTCCTCAATAACTCCATTGAGGAACGCAGTCTTCACATCCATCTGATGAATGTGCCACCCCATCTACGCTGAGAGAGCAAGGATCGTCCGTATGGAAGAGTACCTTGCGACAGGTGCAAAGGTCTCCTCATAATCGATCCCCTTGATCTGTGAGAAGCCACGGGCGACAAATCTCGCCTTGTACTTCTCCACACTCCCGTCAGCCGCCTGCTTCACTTTGTAGATCCATCGTGAACCCACCACTGATTTCCCCTTCGGTCTTGGGACAATCTCCCATGCACTGTTTCTGACGATCGAATCATATTCTTCGATCATGGCATCTACCCATGCGGGTTCCTCCACAGCTTCCTCAAAAGAGGATGGCTCCTTCACGACACATTGACTCATAAGAGCCATGTATCCATTGTACCGATCTGGTGACTGCCTCTATCTGCGCTATGCTGTAGGTGGTCCTACAACCTTCTCTGCATCTCGAGCCAGTCGCTCAGCTTCTGTAGTGCGCTTGCGCCCTCTGATGGTTGGCGCTGCATGGGTGGTTTCTTCCACCTTATGAACTTCCTCTTGTGGCTGATTCACATCTGGAAGCTCCTCCTTAGGAACTAGCAGCTCCTCATCGTAGGATGTAGCTCCCGATGGTCTTCTGCACCGCACAGAAAGGCTTCCTTCGCTGAAGACCACATCATACCCCTTATCCTCCAACATCGCCACGGAGATCAAGTTCTTCTTCAATCCAGGTACATGCATGACATCCTTCAATACAAAGGGTTTACCAGACTCCCTCTGAAAGGATATGGTACCGATACCAGTCGCACTGTATCTACCATCATCGCCCATCTCGATGTGCACACCCAAATCTTTGTCCTCCAAATCTGAGAACAAATCCCGATCTCCCGTCATATGAAATGACGCACCGTTGTCCAAGAACCACACCGATCCCATCACACTTGAAACCAAGCATGCGATCAGTGAAAATTCAAGCTCGAACTGTGAAGCCAAAGCTTCTCCATCTGCAGATCTTCCCGCTTTCTTGTTTTTCTTCTTCTTTGGAAAATTGGTAGCATAATGTCCGTGATCATGGCAGTGAAAACACTTCACTTTCGCCATATCCTGCTTCTTTCCCTTTGCACCGGAATGAGAAGTTTTCTTACCCTTCCCCTTCTTTGCTTTGGCAACCAAAGTGCAATTTTCTTCATCAGCTCCCTTTGATGAAGATCCATCCCAAGTAGTCCTCCTTATCTCCTCCTGCATGAGATCCGCCCAAAGGCGCTCCCATCCCGGCAGCTTCTCCCGACCATTGACACTATCTTGATATGAGTGCCAAGCCTTCGGAAGACCAAGGGGAGCCAGGTCGACCATGTCCTCGTCTTCGACAGTCACCCCCACACTTCCCAGCTCATCTCTGCACTGAGTGAACTTCGTGAGGTATTTGGCGATACTGTCGCCTTTCTCCATCTTGATGTTCCTGAGCTTATCTTTGAGCGCAAGCTTCCTTTGGTCACTCTTACTCTGGAATAGATCCGTCAAAGCTTTCCACATTAAATATGGAGTAGCCTTTCCATGCAGGCTGGATACAATATGATCCTTGACGCCCTCCAACAGGATCCTTCGACATTTCGCCATCTTCTTTTGCCATGCTTCGACTTCAGCAGGATCAGTGGGATTTTGGACATCCATATCCACGAACTCCTTCAGTCCATTATCTTCTAATACTGCCTCCATGCGATCCTTCCATGCAACATAATTCGAACTGCCTTCAAGAGCATATTCGAGTCACAAACCGTTGAAAGACATTTTCAACACTGGCACCAAGAAAACAAAACTGCTACAAAATTCGAATTCCACCTCAAAGCTCAACCGCTCTAGATCTGTGAGAAAAAATTATTTCTAGCACAGAGATTGACTACAAGGGGCGTTTACTGGATATATCACCTTTCAAAGAAAGGATGGATCCAGAGGCTACCTGGCCCGCATGCAGACTCTGTCTACCGAAATAAGTTTGTAATCACTGTGATGATCAATCTCTGCTTCAATACCTCTGATACCATGTAGAAATTTGCTGAATAAAGAAGATTTATCCACCGAGATTATCCTGATCACATATCAATTCGAATTCATATGCAACACATAATCTCTTCCACTCAGATCATCACACATGCGGAAATAAAACAAGCGATAGCACATCAAATCATCATACACATTAACACGGTATGTATGGGGAAAGCTTATAGCTGAAAACCCCGCAGCTATTGTGTATATTATAATGGAGAAAACATGTAACAAACTCAGTACAATACTCCTCACAAGTACTCAGTACTATCTCATGAAGTTACACACAAACTAGCTTGGTTTTGAACAAGTCACGGGTTCAAAACACATCCACTAATTGTCTGCCTCTATTGCACAATCATGGCTGTCTAAATAGAGATCCAAGGTTCGAATATCCTTGGCTTGAAAGTGCAATCATCATGGGCAATTTCCTCCAAGTGTGGTGCAAATCTCATGCACAACTGATGTCCCAACTGATAGTTGTACTCACCCTTTCATCTACCTCTTCCACTGGTCTCCACTGAACTGTCCATGCACTATAGTGAACTGATGTGTTCTTGAGTTGAATAATGAGTTACTAATTAATGAATTAAATAATATTTAATTCACTCCACTCATTACTAGTTGATTAGCTAGTTAAACTAATCTCAACTAGTTCGACTAAGTTAAACCGAACACAACTCCACCAACTGTCTCATCAACTCCACCAAACTTCTGCCACTGAAGTCCTAACTGAAGTCAACCATGCATGAGCTCACCAAACCCCTAGGAATAGCGTAATTCCTCTGTCATATGCATGAGCCACTTCCAAGGCTCGAACTGAAGTGCTCCAAGAGAGTAAACTGAAGTTTAGAGTCCAAATATTATTAAGGGTAAATAATATTTGACTTCCCTATTTTTAGGATAGGCGGTCTAAAAATAGACTTCGACCTATAGGTCCAAAAATAGAGGTCCATATATTTTTACCAACATGACCAAGACTCCAAGAATAACATACTGCAACCCCTGGACCATGCTCCATATGTCTAAAAATAGACATAGTCTAAAAATAGACTTTGTGCCAGAATTTGAAGTAAGGATATCTATAAGGCCGGATGTTTGGAGGAACACTTCCTGGAATCAAATAAATAGCATGATCATGATCACGAATAGGTGGGAGTCCTTTGGGAGTTTCAAACACCTTGGAATGATTGTCCAAGACTTGTTGGAGATCTGCAGAAATAGATGATTTTGATGTTGGAACTTCTAGTGAGCATAATTGTGCAATTACGCCTCATTGTTCTTTCTTTAGAAGCTTTGGCATTCCATTAGAGCTTATTATCCTTCACGGCTTCCCTTCAATACCCCGTAATTCGACTTCCTTTCCTTCTGAAAAAAATTTCAAGAAAAGTTCTTGAAAATTAAAAGCTACCGTCCCCAAAGATTGTAACCATTGTACTCCTAGTACAACATCAGCACCTCCAATAGGAATGGAAAGCATTGGACTAGTCAATACATATTCCCCCATGGTTAGCTTGATATTATGGCATTTTCCAGAGCAATTTATAGTTCCTCCATTTGCAACCATCACTTGACATTCGGGTGCTGGGTATAGGAAACAATTTAATTCCTTGGCTACCTTACAATGAATAAAATTATGGGTGCTACCTGAATCAATCAACACTATTACCTTTCTCTTCTTGATTTTTCCTTTTATCTTGAGAGTTTGAGGAGTGGTAATTCCTGCCGGTGCATTACACGATATGGTCGGATTCATTTCTTCCTCTTCTGGGGCTGGTTCCTGGTGTATATCCTCTTCTTGTTCATTTTCTTCTTCCTCTTCACAATCTATGTAAAATAATTTCTTCTCAGTACACTTATGACCTTTAGTGTATTTGCTATCACAACTGTAGCAAAGCCCTTTTGCTCTTTTTTCTTCCAATTGTTGTGGTGTCAGCCTTGTAGGTTGTGGAAATCTAGGCGTAGCCACACTTCCTTCTTTATAGAATTGAGTGGTAGGCTTCCTTGTTGCCATAATTTTACATTCAACTTTTCTTGCCAACCTGAATGGCTTCTCCAATGAATCAGGTTCCAGAACGCGAACTTCATGTTGAATGTTATCCTTTAAAGTGCCTATGAAGAGATCAATCCTGTGTTCCTCTGGAATATCAGTTACCCTTATATTCAATTTTTGGAAGTCCTCAATTTGCTGCCCCACTAAACCCTTTTGTTTGAGATTTATCAATTGGCTAAAGAAGGTGTTGCTCTTTGTATCCTCATAATGTGCTATCATTTCCTCCGTAAAAATTGACCAAGTGACAATTTTTTTACGGGAGCAAATCCATCGATACCATACAAATGTATTTTGTTCTAAATGTAAAGTTGCAATGCGTACCTTTTGTGTGTTTTGCACGTTATGGAGATCAAAATATTGCTCCATCTGTAGTATCCATGTTACAGGATCTTTTCCATCAAACTTCCTCATATCCATTTTTGGAATATGGTGGTTCTTCCCACCAACATTCGAGTTTATGAAATCACGATTAACATTTATTTTGTTCTCATCATGAGGTTCTTCTCCTATATTTCCGCCATTAGGAATCATTTCTGGTTTTAAGCTTGTCATCAAGCCTTCCATGTATGTTTTTAGATCATTCTTCACGTTTTCTATGTTGTCTTTCATGAAATCCATCTTAGCTTCCATGCCCACTTCCATGCCATTCATCTTAGCTTCCACGCCATCCATCTTAGCTTGCACACCATCCATCTTATCTTCCACGCCTTTCTTCAAACCTTCCATCTTCACTTCCACGCCATCCATCTTAGCTTCCATGCCTTTCTTCAAGCCATCCATCTTCACTTCCACACCTTTCTTCAAAACTTCCATTTCATTTTTTGCTGCTCTTTGCGAGAGTGAAATTTGTTGCACTTGTTCTTGTAATTTTGATAGATCATGTTGCAATTCTTCATCTTCATGAGTCATGGTAGAGCCTTCTGAAGGCTTTATAGGTGTTGAATTCTTTTTAGGGGCCATATTAGAATCCAATATTGATATCTATTCTACAAGATGCCCTTGAAATCAATTCAACTTGATTCTTCAAACAAGACTTATGCAATTCGGAAAAAAATACACACCTTTTACTAGCTTTGAGGAGCTCGATATTGAAATTGTATTATCTCTGTTATTTCAGATTTTCAATATCTGAAATTCAGCACTGAAGTAGCCCTCTGAATTATATTTTGAAGGCCACAGGTCTGACCTGATTTGGATTCTCCAAGACAAATTTGTGTCCAATCTCCCACAATGACCTAATTCTGGACTGGTTCAGTAGAGCTAACTTGTACGACTTGCCACGTGTCATTGTTTTGTCCTTTGTCTCTGAAATTGATAGCCCAGAAACTTCAATCTGTGTACTTGTGACCAATTTTTACGGCACTTCAATCTGAGGCCCAGAGAGAGAGTTATTGAAGTTTTCCCACGATCACCTCTTTGAGATGCAATTCAGGAGCCTGAAAAAGAACTACCTTCCACAGATCATATCTCCAAAAATATTGCGAACCAAGTTCTGAAATTTTTTGACGAATTTCCTCAGGATTTCAGCTTCGCACCATATAAATTTCAGACTCTGACCCTTCGTACAAAAAACTTTATAGCGCAAATGCCACGATGACCTGTTTATGAGCCTGAAAAAATACCTAACTTCCACAGATGATATCTCCTCAAATATTGCGAACCAAGATTTGAAATTTTTAGACAACCTTCCTCAAGATTTCATCTTCACACCCTAACAATTTCATCTTCTGAAGCTTCGTAGAAAAACATTTATAGCGAAAATGCCACGATGACCTGTTTGGAGCAGCGAAACCCTAGAATCCCAAAGCTCTGATACCAAATGTTGTGTAACCAGCTCTAAAGAGAGAAGAAAAGAGATATTCACGCCTTAGAAATGAGCCACTTCGAGGGGGAAACCTCCAATACATTACATGAATGAACAATTCTTGGATTATACAATTTACAAAACCTCCTTTCTATATATAGGAGTCCATGGGGCCATAATGTAATCCTAGTGGGCCACAATGTAATCCTAGCCGACCTAACAATAATAATTTAAGGGCACAAGAATAACAAAATGGGGGTTACAAGGGTACAATAATAACAATAAGGGGGTTACACTAACAAAAATAAGGGACTATACTAGTAATATAGGGACCTAACAGTTTCCTCTTTAATCTTAATACAATAAAATTAGCTCCCATGCTTTTATCTACTCTTTTCCAATTTTTCTCTTTTAGCAAAATTTTGTTTATAGCTATTTCAACTTATTTTGTACTTCAAAAGAGGTAAGTGGAGTGTATGCAAAGGAGTAGAATTGTTAGGATATTTCAATGCATAGAAAATAGTTAAGAATAACTTGGTCTAGTTTAGATTTAGCCAAAGTGTGTTTTTTTACTGTGTACATTTGTAACTTATAATCTGACGGTCACGATATGTAGTGACCTGACGGTTCACTCTCTCCTCGGTATTACCGACACTTGATCTATGGCTTAACACCCAATTGGTCCATGATCTCTATTTAAAGAGCATGGAGGGTCATTTTTCCAGCAACTATTTATCAGATAATCTTATGTAAATTTTATTTATTTATATTAATAAATTGCTTGAAATGGCCGCATTGGCTCATGTCATGGACTATTTCCCCCTTCAAGGATTTTAACCACGTGAAATACTGGTGTACTGATTTCTAATATGTTTGTGAGTTGTGAGCTTTCATTTTTTATCTAAGAAACTTACCTTGTACATTCATACATGGTATCAGAGCCATTTTGTGGGCTGCATCTATTGTTGATCCAAATCCAAATCCGGCTCGACTACATGCGACTGTCGTTTTCCAGATCTATTTATGACCACTTTCGGGCTTAGAGAACTACTCTATTGTCTCTAGAGTGTATGTTATAGTGAGAAACCCCTTTCACTTCATGCGAAAAGGTTTCCAGTTTCCCAAGTTATGTCATTTTATATCTGGAGGTATAAAGTATCTTCTTTTCATTTATATTTATTAATCCTTCTATTTATTTCAGTTTATAGTTTTTTTTTTAATTTCCAGATCTATACCCTCTACTCCGTGTATGCACTTTGCTCAGTGTTGTGTGCGATCTCGAGAAATTAGAAATAGCTGAAAAATGGATAGTTCCTAGCAAGACTAACCGAAAATATAACATTTTGTCATAAGGGTTGTATTTTTTTTTTTTTTGTTGCACAGATTTTGTTTTTTCTTTTTGCAGGAAAAAACATGCACATCAAAGAAAAAAATTAAAATAAAAAACCCCTTCCTCCTTTCAAACAATCACAAAATCCTTTTACTATCTCACTTGGTGTAAAGTTACTTTATGAGAATAGAGGTCTTGGGTTCAAGTCTGTTTCTCAAGCTTAATTTTATAAAAATCTTTTTGTTAAGTTATTTTTTCTTAAAAAGCATTTTGGCAAGTTGCAGGTTTTAAAAAAGAGGTTTTTTTTAATTTAAAAAACACATGTAAAAGTAACATTGTAAAAGTGACTCTCACTTATTTATAAAAGTGGGTCACATAAAGTAGTTTTTTAAAATGTGGGCTTATTGTATTAAGTTTGGAAAAGGGGGGATTTTTTTTTAAAAGTACATTTTCATCATCATTGTTCAACCTCTCATGTAACTATTCAACATCTACTACAACATTGTTTACAAAAAGGCATAACGTCTTCATCCAGAAGCTGTTTTTAGAGTCGTTTTTTGAATTGGCCTAATTTTTTGAGATCTTTAGGTTGGAGTGGTTGGTTTCAGCCCTTTCAGATTAATGTTTAAAAAAAATGGAAAGTACATGCTTGGTTATTCTTAACAAAACCAATTATTACAAATGGTTATCCTACATGGTAGACTTCATTATAAGTAAAGGGATTTATAGAATAGCCACAAAACAAGAAACTGAACCTAGAGATGGAGATAAAGCCGCTAAATGTGAAAATAAACAAGATAAAGCATGAGGGTTGATAGGAATTTCTACTGCTCAAGATTGTAGATTTCATATCCAAGACATTGAATCCCCTGACGAATCTATGAAAAATCTAAATACTGTTTTTGGCATTAAAAATGAAATCAGAGCCCACCAACTTGAAAATGATTTGCTTACTTTGGACCCGAATAATTTCTCCTCTATTGAAGATTATCTGTCCAAATTCAAGACCCTTAGAATTATTTTAGAAGTTTGTAAGGTAAAAAAGGAAGATGGTAGCCTTATCTATTCCATTCTTGCTAAGGTTTTCCCTGCAAACTCTGTATTTGTTTCCACCTTCCATTCAACTAGAGAAGCCATCACTTCTCAAGGAATACCCTACAAGGCACCCTCTTTTGATGCCTTTTGTGATTATTTGATAAGAGAACAAGAAACCCTCTTATACCTTGGTCTTGTTAATACTGGAAGCTCTTCTAATAAAGCCTTAGTAGTCTAGAAGCAACCATACCAAAAGAATCCTAAGAAGCAACATCCTAAAAATAATGTTTCTAAAGAAAGCAAGGGTCTTAAGCAATTTCAGTCACAACATTAGGGTAATTTTGAGGTCTAAAATGGGCCTCCCAAGAAAAATGTATAACAAAAATAAACTTTATCAGAACCAATAGGATTCAATATGATGATGTCAACCATGGGGAATGATTCACCATATTTTAAGTAAAAGGGTAAAAAGACTAAAAAATAATAAAATATTAAAACTAATTTTTAAAATCATATTTTCAACTTATCTCCCAAATTTTTTACTCAAATTTCGAGCAAGACTACTCATTGGATGAAAAATTTAATTCCTCATCCAAGGAGTACCCATGTTTCATAGTTTCAATGGAACTTGATACACGAAAAATGAGAAATACGTAAAAAACGTGATTGCAATCACGTTTTTCATGTTTTTATCATTTTTCATATAGCAGGACCCATCAAAAGTATGCAACATGGATACTCCTTGGATGAGGAATTAAATTTTGCATCCAACGAGTACTCCCGCTCAAAATTTGAGTAAAAAATTTGAGAGATAAGTTTAAAATATGAGTTGAAAAAGTTTCTTTTTTCTTTTTTCCCTCGAAAATTTAATGATGTAGTCAAATCTTATTTTATTATTTCCACTATTATTTTATAATTTCCTTAGGAGGCCGATTTTATACCTCAAAATTCCCCTAATGACTGAAAAATAAATTCGACACAATGATAAGGCAAATAAAAATAGAGGGAAGAAGATAGATAGACATTGCAAATTTTATAATCGTGATGGCCACGTAGAGTCAAAATGTTTTAAGAAGATTGAAGCCTTGGAAGAAGAAATGAAGAAGCACAACATCATTTTGGAGCACTCTTCAACTTCATCTTCAAGAATGGCACTTTTTGCTTGTGGTTGTCAAGCATCACGATCTGAATATGCTTTGAATGTATCTTCTTCTTCTCATTCTCATGAGTGGCTCATTTATTATGGACCCTCTTACCACATGGAAAAAAATAAAGCCATGTTTTCTTATTTCAATGATTGTATCACCAAAAATATTTATGATGGTGATGATAGATATCTGAATGTTGTAGGATCTAGAACCATTCATCTAGATACTGGTCAGTTTAATGATGTATTATGTGTTCCAACCTTGTCCTGCAACCTTCTATCTGTTTATCACATAACTCATTCAGATGAAGGGGAAACAATAGAATTATCACCTCATGATGTTGTAATTAAGGACCTCAAAGATCCTAGACTTATTTTAGCTACAGGAATTGTTGATGATTCCACAAGGTTGTATAAGTTTGACAACTTTAGGTCATCATGTCTTCCCTCCAATTTTTGTTTCCCATAATGATGAAGTAAGAAAAATTTAGCATGAGATATTTGGTCACTTAAACTATCGCTCCCTTAAAAATCTATGTAAACAAAGTATAGTGACAGGTATTTATGTGGTGTCTTAACGAGATGGTGTTTGTTCCGGATGTATACTCAGAAAACGTCATCATGATAGTTTTGACAAATGTGCCTCTTGGCACGCTTCAACCCCTTTGCAACTTGTGCACAGTGATTTATGTGGTGCACTTCATGTTGTTTCTTTCTCTGGCTACAAATACTTCTTAACATTCATTGATGTTCTATCCAGAGGCACTTGGGCATACTTCTTAAAATTAAAGAGTGAAGTATTTAACATCTTCTTGGCCTTTAAGGCCCTTGTTGAGAAACAATATGAACATCATATTCTTAAGCTAAGAACTCACAATGGCAAAGAATATGTTAACAACAAATTTATTCACTTTTTCATTGAGCATGGAATTCAATTGCAACATACTTTTCCATATAATCCACAACAAAATAGTGTAGCTAAAAGGAAAAATCACACTCTAAAAGAAATGGCTAATTGTATGCTTCAATCTAAAGGACATAGTCTTCATTTTTGGGTAGAAGCAATTAACTGTGAAAATTACATAATAAATCGCACACCCAACAAGGTTTTAAGGAATATAACTCCAAAAGAATCATGGAGCTTAATAAAACCAGATGTAAGCCACTTTTGTGTTTTTGGATGTGAAGCTTCGGCCCATATACGAGATGTGAAACATAAAGCCTTAGAACCTAAGAGTGAAAAATTCATTTTTGTTGGATATTCTGAAGATTTCAAAGGATATATGCTTCTTCAACAAAAATCCAAAAATGTAATCATTAAAAGATATGTAAAATTTAATGAAAATATATCGGCCTGCGAGCCTAGTTCAACGGGTATTCCACCTTTGGCCTGCGAGCCTGATTCGACATATGTGCCACCTCTCTCTATATATTCTATTTTTGAAAGCATTCCTTCTAGCTCGGATGATGACGATGAGGATGACAATCCTCCTCCACCTGCTCAAGATATTCCTTCAGCTCCGCAACTTCCAATATGGGTTTTCTCTGATTGGGATCCAACAGGTTCTCTTGTAGGTGACCCTGCACCTCAATGTCATACACATTCTCAGTTCAAAAGAGCCTCTTCCTTATTGGCTCGAGTTCCAGAAAATCCTGATCCAGAAACCTTTGAAGAAGATTTAGGTCATCCAGATTTGGAGGAAGCTATGAATGAAGAATACCGTTCCCTATTTGGAAATGATACTTGGGATCTTCTTCCTCTTCCAAATGGAAGAAAATTTTTCAAATGCAAATGGGTTTAAAAAACAAATTTTGGACTAGAAGGAAAAGTTGATAAAAATAAAGCTCATCTTGTTTCTATGGGATTTTCACAAGTTGAAGGCATTGAATATACTGAAACCTTCTCCTCTATTTCCAAAATGAATTCTATCCACCTTTTTCTTTCCCTTGATGTCTCCTTTAAATGGGAAGTCCATCAGATGGATGTTAAAGTTGCCTTCCTACATGGAGATTTGCATGAATAATTCTAAATGGAACAACTCCTTGGTTTTATCCAAAATGACTCTAGAATTGTTTGTCGCCTGAGGAAGTCTATATATGGTATCAAACAAGCTCCTCGGGCTTGGTATGCCAAAATGGATAACTTTCTCTTAGATAATGGCTTTTGTAGGTGTCATTATGATAACACTATCTACACCAAGAAAGTGGGCAAGTCCTTCATCATCCTTTTTTTTTTATGTTGATGATGTGATCTTTACTGGTAATGATCCCAACCTTATAAACCATGTACAAATAATAGCCTCAAAAAGAAGTTTTAAATGAAACACTTAGGACACTTGCATTATTTCCATGGTATTCAAGTCTTGCAATCTAAAGAAGGTATTAGCCTTTCTCAGTCTAAGTATTCCTGTGATATTCTATGCCAATTTCACATAGAATACTGTAAGCCATCCCCTTCTCCCTTTCATTCTGGAGTGAAGCTTTCAGTCACTTGTGCTACCCCTGAATTTGATGCTACCTTATATCATCAACTTGTTGGTAAAATTTTGTATCTAACCCATACCTGCCCTGAACTTTCCTTTTCTGCTAGTATTGTTGCTTGGTTTATGCACCAACCTCATGAAATTCAATGTAAAGTATCTAAAATAATACCTATATATATTTTAAGTAAAATTCAGTTCGAGATTCATTACAGTGCGGGAGCTTCTCCATTGCTGATTGGTTTCACTGATTCTTTTTGGAATGGTGACACTACAAGGAAAAGACACTCTAGTGGATTTTTTTTAGGAACCCCTTATAAAAATGCCCCATACATTCGTTTGTAGCAGAGGTTACTAGAGGAGGTTTGCGGGCGAAGGGTTTTGAGGATTTTTTCCACTCAGCGCGCTTATCATCCAACATCGCACCGGTGCACAAAAACAATTGACAGACTAGACACCGTGCACTTCATCCACACCCACCCGGTGTGTCGTATTGTTGTAGAGCATTGGTGCTTTATACCTCTTCCGTGCCGATGCATCATAAAACACCGCACCAAAACCGAAGCCGCCTAGTGTGGTATTAAGAAACTGCACGAGTGCATCATCAAACAATGCGCCAAAACAAAAACTGACTGGTGTGTTCATAAGAAACAACACCAATGCACCTATAAACCACACAGATTGGAAAAGGGTTAAATAAAAAAAAATTCGAAAAAAAAAAAAAAAAAATTTCACTTTTTGCAGTGCTCCAAAGCTCTCAATCACCGGAGCGCTCTATAACAGAAAGCACCGATGCACAAAAAACATTGGCACACCTCACACCGTGCACTCCATAAACACCCACCCGGTGCATCCTATTACTCTAAAGCACCAGTGCTTCACAACTCTTCTGCACCGGTGAATCATAAAACACTGCGCCAAAAAAGAAACCGCCTAGTGTGGTTTTAAGAAACCGCACTGGTGCATCATAAAACACCATGCCAAAACAGAAATGTATCGGTGCATTCGTATAAAAAAAACACTGGTGTGACTATGAAACCCTCACACTAGAATAGGGTTAAATAAAAAAAATTATAGCCAAAAAACCACATTTTTCACTTTTCTCAGTGCTCCTGAGCTCTCAATCACCGGTGCACTTTACAAGAGAAAGCACCGGTCGCATAAAACATTAGCACACCGGGAACCATGCACTTCGTACACACTCGCTCGGTGTTTCCTATTGCTATAGAGCACTGGTCCTTCAAAACTATTCTGTCCCGGTGCATCATAAAACACCACGCAAAAATAGAAACAACCCAGTGGGGTGTTAAGGAACCGGAACATTGCATCATAAAACACCGTACCAAAACTGAAAGCGCCCAGTGTGGTCTTAAGAAACCACACTAGTGTGCCTATAAAACCCCAAACACCAGAACAATGTTAAATAAATAAAAAATTACGGCTAAAAAACTCCATTTTTCACGTTTCTCAGTGCTCCAGAGCTCTCAAGCACCAGTGAAATTTGTCCTTCTCTGATCCGCCATGACATCGGTGCTCATATTGCACCCATTGCATGCACTACTACTATTCATTTCCCACGAATCTCCAGCTTGCGTTTTACAAAACGGTGGAAAAAATTTATTTTGCAAATTCTATAGCCAATATGCCTCCTTGACGGAGAAATGTAAAGGTATTTTTCTTGTTTTTCCATAATTAAGCTTTTTAGCATATTAGAATTTGAAATAACCTTAACATTAACTACTTAAAAATATATATATTTTTTTTTGCTGCGCAGTGCGCACGAGCCATTCGTCTCACACAGTAAATGGTGTTACCTGTAAAATTTACAAGTCGCACTGCAACTGGTGCTAACGATATACGCATCGTGTTTAGGGCAGTACCAAAAGGCGCCCCGTGTTATTTTAAAATTTAAAAAAAAAAGGTGTGGTCTGCTCATTTATCTAGTCGAACAGTTGACTATGGGAATAGCAACGTGGTGCATTGACAGAAATATCTGCCCTGGTGTCTGTCAGAACACTGCATTTGGAATTCCGACAGGGTCAATGGTGCAGCCTGGTAAAACACCGGACTGTTGACTATGAATTTTTTCAGGAAGTTGGTGTGCTGACACAGCTATACGCATCTGGGCGTATATTTTAGTTAGCGCACTAATTTTCTAAAAAAATATATAGTCAATGGTGCTTAAAAAAGTTTCAGGTGCACCGCATACGGTGCATTTTATGTCATCCGGGGCACCACCTCTAGTGTGCTACAAACAAATGCCACACTAGAACCGGTGCATGATTATTTTTATGGTGTACTGATTGGTTTGTTTCTTTTTTCCAAAAAAAATTATATATGTATATTCATAAATACATTTCTGATTTAATAAAAAAAATATATTTAATATGTCAATTATTTGGAGAGAAGACGAGGAACAAGAACAACAACAACAGGCGGAGCAGTATGAAATTCTTCATGAGTGGGAGGCACGAGAGAGGGAGACATATGTGTACCCTCGCCCTATTACAACAGATACCCAGGGACTCCTAAGGTAGGTAGGCCTCCTCAATTTCTATGAGGAGGCTACTTCCCTAAAGGCCCATATTGTGTTTTTGATACATCTTATCCACAGGTGGAATACCCACCAACAAGCTTTCCAGGTTGGTCCTGACCAGTGTTACACACAAACTGAGGATATATATTTCATTACACAGCTATCGAGGATAGGGGTGAATTTTCCATCGTTCCCAGAGGTTCCAGCTAGTTGTGTAGCAGGGATTCAGTTAGTTTACTCCTAGAGATACATTGGATCAGACGTACTATCTCCTTTAGAGTTTCAGGTCGTTGGAGGTCAGTTATGTATTGGTGCATTTGGTAGACAGGACGTGCAATGCCTCTCACTTCTCATTTTGACCATTTCACACAACACCAATGATGGGCAATGCATTAATTTCTTGCTTCTATATTATGTTTATTTTTTAGTACAGGAGCTGCGACTTGTCAGGTGGTCTGCCATTTTTTTGCTGCAGTTCTATATGGCCCTAGATAGATGTCATGCTCATGCACAAGGGAGTGTCAACTTCCCTTTTGGTTCAGAGCTTTTTTGTTTATTTTTTGAGAGGTTTCTAGAGATGAGGCATACTTTAGTTTGGCAGCCTCGTAGGCCGATGTTGGAGGCCCAGATGCACATGTGGGGGCAGATGATGATGAAGAGGGGCAAGACTATGTCTCTAATCAGGATATCGCATGATGCACTGGACTTACTAGCTAGTTTTGACGAGTTCCATCCCTTCATTATGGTCCCATGTTCTTATGCTGGATTAGATTGGCGAGGGTGTGCCAACATCCTCTTCACATATGATGAGCCGCCAGATGATAGAGGTAATATTATTGTTTTATTTGTATTTATTCTAACATGTTCTTTAACTTGTTTTTATTAAATTGTGTAATGAAATTGTTTAATTATTGTGGTGTACTCATATATATTTTGTAGGAAATGGCTCTTGTGATGGAGACGAGATGTTGGCACCACCACATGATCCAGGTGTGGATCCTGATGATGATTAGGGCATGGAAGATGCTAAGTATCATGATCAAGAAGTCGGTCCAGAGAGACATGCTCCTTCTGGTGCGCCGATAATGCCTTTTAATATGTGCGATCGACCTGATACTAGATATAGGATGGAGTTGGGTGACCAACTTAGTTCATTGATTGTTGAGGTGAGCATCAGGCCCGCTGATTATAGAGACATACAAGCCGGTGATAGGCTACTATAGATGTGGAGAGGCATGTCGTGTGACATGTACAGCTTGATGTTGCATGTCGTAGGACCTATGAGAACTGTTACATGATTGAGGAGGATTGTTGCACGTTATAGTCATGGTCAAGCCACATCACGTGATGGGTAGTCTGCAAGAAGCGACTCATTATCTCATGATCGTTTGCCTCGTGCTGCACCTGATGAGCATGAGGCTCGACTAGCATCTAGCAGTCATCGTGGAGATGAGGCTGAACCGTCGGCCACTTCCAGTCAGTAGCCTGCAACATCCATTAGTACTAGTCATGATCATAAGCAGGTTGGAATATCGACTATCGATGTTGCACCATTCACTGAGAACGCCTCCACTAGTACTGCTATTGATTTTGTACTACCACGAGCTTATCCATGACATTTATATTATAGTTGTATACTTTTAACGTTATTTAGTTATATATATGTGTGTGTGTGTGTGTGTGTGTGTGTGTGGTCCATGTAATTTATGTTCATGTTGCAGGTGTACTTAATTTACATGTTGGTGATTATCATGATGTATATATTGTTAGGTCATGTTAGATATGTTCATTTAATGTGCAACTTGCAGATAGATGTGTATGTGATAGCATGAGTTATTTGACATGAGATGTATATTTGATGTTTGTGTTGTGATGATGTCAATATATAATGTTAATTTGATGTTTTAATGTGTTTTTTAGTCGAATATGATGTTAGTATGATGGTTATCATGATCGTGATGTTTATGAATTAATTTAATATTAAATGACCATGATATTTATTAAATATTATGTCACGGTTGTAATTTTAATTTTAATTGTATGTAAAGTTGTAAAATTGTATTTGTATTTGTAATTGTAATTTTAACTTTAATTGTATGTAAAATATTTAATGTAAAATATTGATTGTAATTGCAACATTTAATTTATTGTGAAATGATTGTAATTGTAATTTTAATTGTAATTGTATATATGAAAAATTGTAAAATTGTAATTGTAATTCTAATTATACATAAAATTCTAAAATTGTAATTGTATTTGTAATTGTAATTGTAATTTTAACCGTAATTGTATGTAAAATATTTTTTAATGTAAAATTTTAATTGTAATTTTAATATTTAATTTATTGTGAAATGATTGTAATTTTAATTTTAATTGTAATTGTATATATGACAAATTGTAAAATTGTAATTGTAATTGTCAATGTAATTCTAATTCTAGTTCTAATTGTATGTAAAATATTTGTAAAATTTTGATTGTATTACTGTGAAATGATTGTAATTGTAAAATTTCAATTGTAAATGTAATTGTATGTAAAATTAAAATTGTAATTGTAATTGTAATCGTAATTTTATGTGAAATTGTAAAATTGTAATTGTAATTGTAATTGTAATTGTAATTGTATGTAAAATATTTGTAAAATTTTAATTGTATTAATTTGAAATGATTTTATTAAAATATTTAAATTTGTAAATTTGTAAATAATTGTAAAATAAAAAATCTAGAATAATGTGAATTTTTGTAACATAATAAAGGTTAGAAAATAATGAAAATAAATTCATGTACTTTAGAATTATCATTAGTTTATTTTGATCTTACATACAAAAAAAATAACTTTATATAGTCCGGTGTGCTTATCATCGTAACACACACTGGTGCGCCTTAGTAAAAAGACACACTGGTGCTTCACAACTCTTCCGCATCGATGTATCATAAAAAACTGCGCCAAAACATAAACCTCGATCTTACAAACAACATCGGTGTGCCTATAAAACCCCGCACACCGGAACAGGGTTATTTTGTAAAGTACATTGTTGGAGCAGCGGAGGGTTTTTATCGCGGGCAAGAATTTTTCTAAGGAAGGGAAGGATTCTCATTCCCTTAAGGACAACAGAGAAATATCAATTGATGTTTTTGATCGGGCTGGTAGGTCCCATGAAGGGAAAGATTCTCTAGAATGTGTTTAAAAGCAGTTGGGACTATTGTCCTATCTTCGGTTGGCTTACATAAAATTTTACTGGCAAAGATGACGTCGCATAAAATCACATATTTGGCTTTCAATTGAACATGAATGGCATCTCTAACTTGTCTGAGTTGTGGTCATGTTGATGAAACCAGTAAAAAGTTTGCTTGTATTATAAATGGAAATCCAGTGACCATTCCTGTGGGAAGAAAAGCATAGATACCTGCAGCTACCATATTTCATATTTTCACCTGCAAATCTATTTCACATTGGAAAACCTAATGTAATAGCCCATTTTGCAATGTCTTTCCTCTGCTCAACCCTATAGTCATTTTCTATGGGAAACCATTGCCTCCACATGTAATAACTGCATCGTCTAATAAAAAATCGGTCTTCTTCTTCTAAAAAATACAGAATGAAGGACTCGTTGTCATTGCTCCTAGAACATTCAAGCTCAGTTTTTCATAAAAAACAGATTGTATAAATTTTGTTAAGATCAAGATAGAGAGCACAAAGGAGAAAAGAGGAAATTGGATGCCAAGATGGAGGAGGAACTTACAAATGAGAAAGCAGATCATGGGTCTGCAAGCAAATCATGGGGCACCTTTTCTTGTTGTAGCTTATGGAGAGGTTCAAGTTTCTTTTTCTGAAAGAAGAAGAGGTGTATCTTTGAAAAGAAATGGCCCAAATATTTTCACAACAAATATACATTTCCAACATGTGTAAAAACTAATATCTCCAACTTCACTAAACTAATTAGAAACAAAACGTTTCCAACCATTTGTGAAAATTTCCCACGTCTTAGCATAGCACAAGTTCACATGCCATAATTGCCCACTTGGGCCCTGTAGTATTGCATCTTCACACACCCCACATTGCATTCTCTCCACATAATTAGTGAGGACCTCCTACAATAAACAAAATTCATTGGAAGAATAGTTATTTTCATCAAGAACTTATCCAATTCCAATTCTCAATTCTTATTCTAATTCTAATTCTCAAGAATAAACAAAATTATAATTCTCAATTTCTATGGTTGGAGTTCACTAAATTTTGGTGTACACACCTAAAATTAATTTCGGTGTCTTAACCACAAATTGATGCTATTGTACATATAACCACACCAGTGAATTTTAGTTACTGTGCGTTGGTGCCAGTGTTACCTAAGGATGCACCGGTGCGGTGCTATTAAGTGACGCACCGGTGACGAATAAACACAAATAGAAAAAGTGCAACTCTATTTTCTTTAAGTGAAAAAAAAGCATAAAATTAAAAAATGGGTGGAAAAATATTTTCGAAAATCTAATTTCATAAAATAATTCTTTAAATACTAAACACTTTTCATTATTTCACTATTTTTGCTAAAATTTTAAGCCAGAGATTTGCAGGAGACATACCTGGAGCAAGAGAGCACGAGAGCACTGTGGAGCAGTGAAATACATTCGAACATAAGTATTCAGACAATTAGAAACCAAACCTTTGGTGATTAAAACCCTGTATCATATAATTTCAAAGCATCTCGTGACTAGTTTGATTAATTTTTTTACTTTTTCTACAATTTTGTTACTTTTTTTTGTCATTTTATCCATTTCTACCCTAAACCCCTTTTTTCCCTTTCTTCTCCCTGTTTCTGTGATTTAAAAATTAGGGTTTTTCATTTTAGATTGACATCCAGCCCACGGTACGACTTGAATAGCTGAATCCCAATCATTCGGCCGTTCCATGATTTTTTGGAAAAAATGGGTTTTTCTTATCGGTGTGCCCTACATAACCTAGTGCACGAGTGCACAGTATTATATAGCCCACCACACAAGTACTGTAATAAAAAAAATTGAAAACAAATTTTTTTTAATCATTGCGCCATTTCTAAAATAGGGCACCGATGCTCCATGTTACTGTTGGAACACCTAATCCTACATGGGTAGGTGTGGAATGCAAAAAGTCACAATGGAGTCCAAGTGACCTTGGAATGTGAAACCAAGAGTCACACCATTGTACTATAAATATACATCTTTGTATAATGGAAAATAAGAAAGCCTCGCGCTTATCCTTCATTGTGTGTTTCTCTTGTGTGTGTGAATGCTCATCTTCCTCATACACCATGTGTGTGCTTCAACATGGTGTTTAACAGTTACGAGGATAGCACCATACGGTCTATTACAATTTTTTTGCGGTGCATTTATAATACCCCCACAGACCGTATGGTCTATTATATTGTTTTTTCGATGCATTTTTAATACCCCCACACACAGAGAGCTGTGCGTACATCATGAAAGGTGCACCAATTTCTTGAGATTTATTTTTTACCTGGAAAGTTGAGAATTTATTTATAAATATATTAATGAATGATATAATACAGGTTTCATATTGATAAAGAAATGAATCACAAGAGATCAAGTAACAAAAATACTAATAGCACATCATGAAAATAAGAAAAGGTAAGTTCTTTGAAAATTCTTATAAAAAATATTATTTTTGAATTATATGTAAGTTTAAATAATAGGTATCGTTTACTGTGTATCATGCAGAGCCACAACATGACAAAGCTCTTGATCTAGGACCAGAAGAGCGTAAACGCTTCATTGAAAAATTTCAAAAGGATGAATTAGGTGAATGAAAAAATATATTAGATCCAATATGAGTTTATTTTTTAATTATCATTAATAATATACTTAAAATTATTAGATAACATGTGTCAAATAGTCTATTAATTCACATTTGTTTAATTTTCTACAAGGACCAACAACCCAGAAAAGGAATGTTGTTATAAGAAAAGAAAAAAAATAGAACTTGCAAATGAAAGTGAATTTCTCCTTAGCTCATTTGGAGTGGTGCTGGAGGTTATCAAAAGGGGGGAAAAAATTTACAAAATTTTGAGGGATCTAGTGGAACGAATTTATAGACATTCTTTCCACTTACAATAAAAAAATCAATCCAATGATTCCAAGAACCAAATATTATCTAAACTACAGGAAGAGTGTCCAGATAATTGGTCAATGAGACATGTCAAACTTTTAATAGAAAAAATATACAACAACAAAAAAGAAGGAATGAAAAGGTAATATTCTTTAGATGTTTGTCTAGAATTATTTATAAATATCACTTTTGTTATACTTACTTTTCATATATCAATATAAAAATTAAGTATTTTATTGTCATGCTACATTTTCAGGAAGATTATGAAGATCTCAAAAGATGAACGATATGATATCAGAAATATGCCAGTAGGAATGTCCAAAAATGTGTACAAGGAGATGGTCAAAGATATGGAAAAAATTCCATTGCAGGAGGAGCCATCTCAACAACAAGGTGTTTCAAATGTAATATGTAATCATTTAATTTTTCGATCATTAGGTACAATAAATAAAAAATTTAGGATTTAATATTAATTTTCAAGATTTTTCTTGCAAAAAAGAAAAGAAAATGGAACCCATTCAACACATAAAACAGGACGCAAGGAAGAAAAGGGTTGATATCTAAGCTTGTGAGTAATTGTTACTTCCTCATAACAACTTAATTAGATTTCATTTTTGTATTTTTTAAATTGTTTTAAAAAAATCATCATTGAATGTCTTCAAATAGGTGCTAACATACAAATAAGAACTATCAAATGAAATGATTGAAATTGGCTTAAATAAGGGTTGTGAGTATATGTTGGCGTATCATAAATTAATTGTGGAATTTGTAAGCATCTATCGATCTTGTTTTACTTAGATCCATCTATAATTAATAGAAGAAAACAATCTTTTATACAAAATATATGATTTGTTATGGGGTATAAAACTTACAGGAAACAAAGTATGGAACTGCGCCAACAGATGGAATTTTGAAGGATGGCATGGTATATGGTTTTGAAAGAATGTGTCTAGTTTATGAGTCAGTTGTTGCTATGGTACACCATTTTTATTTTCTATTTACACTGATGTATATTATTTAATATTGAAATTTTCATTATTCTCACCAATTTATATACACTCATTTCGGTTTATTTTTATGTTTGTAGATGGAAGGTGAAGAAGAAGAAAACAATCAGCACCATGAACAAAACATTCCTGAAAATGATGCAAGTCATGGAAGAAGCTCTAGTAGTGACAACAATTAAAGCAAAGAATGATGATTGATATGTTTTCATATCAAATAAAGGCATTGTATTTTTTGAAATATGTCTGTGAAATCAGACATTTTGTTTAATATAATGCACATAGTGTCCCAATTGAAAGATAAAAGGATACCAATAACTGTCACATTTTGTATGATAAAGTTTGTATTATATATATATATGATAAAATATGTTTTAATTTATTCTATTGCATTCTCCATTGTTGTTCTCAAATGCACTAATAAAAACTTAATTCATATGAATATTTTTATAAGATATATATATGTGTCGACTTTTGATGAATAATGAAATTTAAAAAACCACAATAATTATGATCTGATATAACAAATTAATCCAAACATCACATTCAAATGCATTAATAAAAATTTAATTAACATGAATATTGTTATAAGATATTTCGAATTTTGATAAATAATGAATTTAAAACAATCACAATACTTGCACTGTCACAGGTCGATGTTTCTAAAAAATACAAAATGAAAACTGGTGCGTGTGAGTAACTGTACAATGATGCGTTTGTATTCTGAAGTGCAACGGTGTGTTTCAACGACCTATGGGCACCACATAAATACCAAAACCAATTAAAAATATTGGTGTGTTTTTGTGGTACGACACACTAGTGCGTTAATGTGCCTATACGCACCGGTGCCATTATACAATCTATGGGCAACGTACGAATATCGATACCAATTATAAATCTTGGTGCATTTCTGTGATACTTCCCACCAGGGCATTTGTGTGTCTATAAGCACTGGTGCATTTGTACGACCTATGGGCACTGCACAAATACCGATACCAATTATAAATCTCAGTGCATTTGTGTGATACTGCGCACTGGTGCATTTCTATAAGTCTACACACTGGTGCGTTGATACGACCTATGCGCACCGCACAAATCCCAAGGCCAATTTAAATAGCCCCATGCGTTGTATCACCAACACTATGACCAATGCGGTTTTATACCTTAACGGCCCAGTGCATTCTCCTTCGATTGCCCCAGGGCACCTTCTACATGTGCGCACTGGTGCACCAAAGCCATAATAGTGCACCAGTGAAAAAAACCATCCGTAATAACCTCTGACCACCCATTTTATTTTAGTTGTGTTGAATTTTCATTAAAAGCTCCAACAAAACCTCTGTAATCATAAACGGATGTTGTAGAAAATGTTTTTCTGGCAATTGTGGCCAATTTTATAACACTGAAAACCTCCTTTATAACCTTCGCTAGAGGGTATTTTCCTTGTAGTGTACCCTGGTGATCGAAATTTTACTACAAGATATGTATTCACTCTTGGTTTAGGACCTATTACATGGTCTTGTAAAAAAAAAAGTGACATATCTCTTTCTTCAGTAGAAGCATAGTATCGTGGTGCAGTTGAAGCCAGCAGGTAAGCCCTATGGCTTCATCAAATCTTAACTAAATTTGGTCTTCGTGAATAGGATCCAAGTACACTTTGGTGTGATAATAAAATTTCCATTCAACTATGCAAAGATCGAGATCAACATCAACATATGAGAACCATTGAGATTCACATAAAATTCATCAGAAATATCATTCATGATGGTGTTCTTGAAGTGCAATATTGTTCAACCAATGTTAAAGTTGTTGATATATTTACAAAGGCCCTCACAGCAGTGAATTCTACCAAAATTCAATCTATTCTTGGAGTTCAGGAAATTTTTTCTTAAGGGGGGATGTTAGGATATTTCGACACATAGGAAATAGTCTCATTTTGTGTCACCTTTGTGAATCCTTCAATCCCATCCCAAGTTGTTCTTAAGGGGGGATGTTATGATATTCTGACACATAGGAAATAGTTAAGTATAACTTGGTCGAGTGTAGAGTTAGGTAAAGTGTGTTTATTTACTATGTAAAAATGTAACTTATAATTTGATGGTCACGATATGTAGTGATTCGAGAGTTCACTCTCTCATCACTCTCTGTGAGGCTTAGCACCTGATTGGTCCATGATATCTATTTAAAGAGCATGGAGGGTAATTTTTCCCGTAACCATTTATGAGATAAGATTATGTAAATTTTATTTCTTTATATTAATAAATTTCCTGAAGTGGTCACGTTCGCTCAGGCTCTGGACTGTTTCCCCCTTTGAGGTTTTTAACCATGCTAAATATTAATGTATTGATTTGTGATTTGTTTGTGAGCGGTGACATTTGGTGTGTGATCTAAGGAACTTACCCTGTAAATTCCTATAAGAATTTCTAATAAAACCACACAAAAAATTAAATATAGTCTTATTATACTTTGATAAAAATACAATACATCAAATTTGGCATCTAGCTCTTTAAATAGATATAATTTTCATCCAAATCAGTAAATAACGATTATATAGGTGTTAAAAGTGGTGTTACAAAATAAAATTGTACATGGGTTTGAAAATGTCTAATACTCTTCATTTCTTTGAATCTTAGAAAAATCCACTAGGTGGTGGGTTGTTGATTTAGATTTTTATATTGGATATTATTGATGGATAATACATTTGGAAAGTGGAACCCCTCCATATTGGGAAATGTACTGAACCACAATATTATGGATCACTTGTGATGTTGCAGGCATAGCCAGAATGAGATGTACGTATTAAGCACTGGCAAGTCTACTCAGAATGCTAGCAATGCATAATAATATCTACAAATGGAAAGATAAAAACAGTGAATAATGATAATGGTTAGCTCAATTTAGGTTTCCGGGAAATAAAATATATGCATCCCGAGTGATTAGAGTTTCTCGTATTTTATGGGCAGAAATTTACAAGCCCTAAATTATTTTAAAATAATTATAATGATTGTTGTTAGAAAGGAAGAGGAGTAAAGGCACAAAATTAACACACACATAACATAATGCGAGAAACTCCTCTTTTATTAAACACAGAAATTGAACTTGATTACAATGAACTTGATGAGGGGTATTTATACTTTTTTTAACTGGAGACTCACTCAAAATAACTTTAACATGCAAGCACTCACTAAATTTTATTTTACCAAATATAAGACTCAACTTGAACTAGTACACATTTGACTCAGTTAACTTACACTCTAAGTTTAGACTACATTGTATGTGGGAGTAATGGGAAATCTTTAACACTCCCCCTTAATTATGACTATTAAAATAGGACATGAGTCATGAAAACTAAAATATTCCAGTTCATATAAAATAATATCCTGTACCAATATGTATGTTATTTGATGAAACAAACTATGTTGTTTGATGAAACAAACTATGCTTGGATAGTGCAATGGATGAGGTGTTTTTATAATAGATTGTTTTTGATATTTCTTGTTTCTATTGAATTCCATCCAAAACTCTTAATAATCATATTTCTTGGCATTTTTTGATGTTGCTGCTATATATTATACTTATATTGATGAAATTTTTACAATAGTTTGCTTCTTATATGTCCATGATATCACAACTGAACCAACATGAAACACATAACCAGAAGTGCTTTTCCTATCATCCAAAATTCATGTAAAATCACTATTAATATATCCAACCATATCCTATTTTTTTTTATTTGCTTAAAATATGCCACAATCTATAATTCGTGCTATGTATCTTAGAATTAATTTTCCTTCTCTCCAATGTGAGCCTCTTGGAGACCATAAATATAAAAATAAAACTAACACCTTGCATAATATCTAGCCTTGTAGTTGTGGGATAAATACAAATGCCAACCAATATTCTGAATAGATTTGGATTGAGATCTAATCCTTAATCATCCTTAACTTTGTGCCTATTGCAACTAGTGTAGGAGTAGGTTTACTACTTTCCATTCTAAATATTTTCAACAAAATTTTCTTTATCATATTTATTTTGAAAAATAAAGATCCCTTTATTCATTTTCTCAAATTCTATGCTAAGAAAATATTTCACAAGACCAATATATTTCATCTCAAATTAGTTCTTTGTGACTACTTTAAACTCATTTAATTCAATATTACTAGTATAAATCATATCATCCACATATAAGAAAACAATAAAAAATTTGCTATGCTTACTTACCTTTATGTTCAAGCTTGGTTCAATGTTTCTTTTGCAAAATATATTCCTTATCATACAACTGTCAATAATGTTATATCATGCTCTTGGATCTTGTTTGACTCCATAGAGTTATTTCTTTAATGTTCAAACTTTATCTTCATGACCTCAAATTCATAACGAGAAGGATGTTGAACATATATTTTTTATTTTAGAATACCATTCAAGAAGGACTATTTCACATCCACATGATACACTTTCCACTTTTTCTAAGCTTCTATTGATAATACTTTTGTTACAGTATTCAATATGGCCGTCAAAGAATTTTTTTATCGAAAGTATATCCCTAGTTGATGCAAGAATAATTTTGGTGCAAGAATTTATTTTAATCCTTAAATCTCCCATTTTTCATGAAAATTTGTATTCTACACACATTTCACGACAATAATATTTTTATTTATTAGTAAATCATTCAAATCCCTAGTATCATTCTTCTCAATAGATTCTATTTCTTCATCCATAAATTCCACCCAATTTTCATCTCTAATAACGTCTTCAAACGGTGAAGGTTGAAATGACAACAATGCACAATTTTCACTAACATCCAAATCACCATAAATATATTACATAATTCTCATTTTTCTCTTACCATTGCTTAATTCATCACTTGATTGATTGTGGGGCGAATTTCAATAACTGATTTTCTTGAAGAACCATGTTGTTCAGAAAATCTTGGAGTCCTTGCTAGTGTGACTCTGTTTGGTGCCTTCCCCTGTAATCCTTGCTACTCTTTTTCTGTTACATCTTCTTCCTCCATCATTTGTACTGTTGCATCAATTTTTTTTCCTACACTCCAAATCCATGAATTTTTTCCTTTGAACACAACATATCTGTTGATTATCGTCTTCTTGTGGAAAAGGTTATACAATTTATAAGCTATTGATTACTCACTATAACCAGTAAATATGCACTTTTCACATTTATCATCCAAATTACCTCTTATTTATTTAGGTACATGTTCATACACTAAGATGATATACACTAAAAGGCATACCTTGCCCTGCCTCTTTTTCCACTTTTTTCATAACAATATTTGTAAGAGATATCTTTATCACATAAAGATAACATGCAACTACTTCTTCCCAATAATCATTTGATAAGTTTCTTCCTTTCAACATGATTCTTTCCATGTTCACAATGTTTATTTTCCTTCTCTGTGCTACACCATTGTTGGAGCAGGGTCTCCCACACTGATGAAAGCTGGTCCAATATCGTATTATTTTGATTATATTTAGTCTAGCGTAGGGGTGATAGGGCGGATCAAAGCCCCAATGAGTTTTAAAGCAAGAAAATAGGTAAAACCAGGAGTCCGCAAACCACGGTTTGCGGCCCAAGGTAAGTCTAGGCTAAATTGGTATAAATAGTAAGTCTTTTTGAGTCGATAGGTAGAAGATGAAAAGAAGTGAATACTAAGTGCAAATTTTTAGTTCTGGGTTTCGGGTATTTGGGTTGGACTCCTGCTGGCTGTGTGCACAGAGATCGTTTGTCCTACTGTGTGCGTAGGTGGGATTTGGGGTTATGTAAGAATGTGATGATAATATATGAGAAGTATTACTGGTATTTGGTTCTGGATCTATTTGTTATATGAATCTGCGCTTTGTGTTAAATCTGTGATAAGGTACGAATGATCTGTGTTATCTATTATGTTTATCTATAATAGATGCTATCTGGTCTACTACGTGTACTGTAATTTATATCTTTATTGGTCGAACGCACGTGGATGCGGACCTAAGATCTAGATCTGTAATACTATGTACACCGTTTATTTATTTAAGCCTACGAAATATCTTTGTTTCCATAGATCTGTGTGTTATGCATGGCTTGGCTTACCTGCTCTCCTTCTGGGTGCATAAACCTAGTTCTAGCACCCTCCCATACTGCTTTGGGTGAGACTTTTACATGTGCAAGCAGGTCACTTCCGAAAGGGCCAGTAGTATAGGTGTTTGTTGGTAAACCTTAACGTGTGAACCTGGGTCAAGACCCCTATAGCCAACAAATGGTTCTGTTGCCAAGACTAGGAGCATTTTGAAAGAGTAGTCAAGTAACACCAGAATTCCAAAAAGAAGGTAGATATGGCTGTGAATTTAAAAATACCTACCTTCAAGGGTGCGGGCGATGAGGATATGGATAGGTTTAGGTTTTTTACTGAATCGGTATGGATGGCACAAAACATTACAAGTGATTCGGTGAAGGAGGCCCAAATATCTCTAGCTTTCGAGGAAAGAGCTCTAATTGGTATATGGGATACATTGGACAACATGCAAATGCAACTATTGGTGAGATCAAAATGACACTAAAGCAGCAGTTCAAAAAACCTAGGTCCTATTCGTAGATAGTCAACAAACTAAAAGACATCAAGAAAGGCCCATATGAATTTGTATGGGAAGCGGATCAGAGGTTAAAGAAAGCAATCAGGGAAGGTGGATTCTGATAAGATGACCAGAAACATACAGAATGGTTCATCGCTATTCTGCTACCTCACTTACGGGTACCTATGGGACAAAAATCTATTGAAACACAAGAGAAAGCACTGGAAATGGCTATAAAACTAGAAGTTACCCTAAGGGATGACACCCAGTTGGGGATGCGGTAGATACAAGGCCAACTAGAGGTGATGCATATGGAAATTCAGAGTCTACGGAAAGAGCAAGGGCGGAAAGCCATCCCCGAGAAATGGTGCATCCAGTGTCTAGTAAATGGTCACACCAAGGATAACTGCCCATTACTAGCTGCGTATGTGGGAACATGAGCGCCTAGCCCTTTATGACCTAGGGATGCCATGGGATCCAGTAAATCAATGATATGGTGTGAGGATTTCCGCGTTGCTAGGCTACATGATACTAGCCACTGCCCTCGCGCTACCACATATGGTCCAGAAGTTAACCAATAGTGGTGTCGGTTCTGTAAAAAAGTTGGCCATGACGAGAAAACGTGTCACACATATGACTTACTAACTGACCGGGGAAGCATATTCAGATTTCGGTCTGATCCAGCCTCGACTAGGTCCCCCATAGGAATAGGAGGATCCCCAGCATGAGGAAGGGTAGGAGGCCGAGGAGGCAGTGCAGGTTGAGGACGGGGTAAGCTGATTTGCTACAATTGTGGGGAAGTAGGCCATTTTGTGTGAGATTGTATAAACCCAACTTGGCAGATGTGTCGATATTGTAGATAGTGGGATCATTCTATTGAGGAGTTTCTGATTCTATTGGAAAGGGTTCAGGAAAATAACCCTACGCAAAATGTGCAGAGGGTGAAAACAGAACCCTTGGGGGTAGCACTGGCGACTGCTTTAGTCCAAAAGGTGTCGATGGAAGCCACTATGGATGAAAAGGGATGCCCCTTACAAGAACACATCCCTATCATGAGTAATGATTACAACCAAATAAGAGCACCTAACATGGAGTGATGAAACGATGTCAAACCATTCTTACGAGCATGTGTAAAGATGATGTGTAACCAACAAGCTATAGAGAGTCTTTAAGAACTAATCGATGGGTGCACAAAGAAAACCCAACCTATCACACAAGTACAAAATGTGCACAAACTATACAAACAGAAGAAGAAAAAAGGTCGAGAAATGCGACTAACAGCACAGATTGGGGATTTTGAGATGGAGCAAGTTGTTCTTGACTTAGGATTTGATGCGAACGTGCTCCCTCAACAAAATTAGCAACGCATGGGCAAACCGAAGCTCGAATGATTTTTTGTACAGCTACGCACGGCTAATCAACAAAATATAGTGCCACTAGGAAAACTATCAAACATAGTTGTGAACATTACTGGGGTCAAGATACGAGTTGAATTTGAAGCTATCCAAACAGTGGAAAATGTAGACCCCTACCCAGCCCTTCTAGGCTTGGATTGGGCGATTGAAATGGGAGGAATCATCAAACTAAAGAAGAGAAGTATGGTATTTGAGAACAATGGAATATAAGTAATTATCCCGTTAGACCCTGCAGAAGGAAAAGGATATATCGAGATAGTGCAAGGAAGTGAAGAGGGAGATTACTTATATAGGATATCCACACAGAAGGATAGTATGTCTTCTGAAAAGAAAATTACTAATGGGTACCTTTCTGATTCAGAGGAGGAGTTAGAACTCTGGAAACATCGGCTGCAGAGCGAATCCACACTATGATGCCTCCACATTACCATAGATATCAGATGTATGATGATGGAGGTAACAGAGCTACCCCGACTTGATGGTTCAGGAGATGTGGAGGTAGCCCTACGAAGCACCGATCACATGGCATGGGGTCCCTCACAACTGACCGTCACACCTAACATGCCGACCAGCTTCTAAGACGCCACTTTAGAGAACAAGCTTGTGTTGGGGGAGGATGCGCCTCCTCTCACGATGAATTAATCAGATATGGCAGACGTACCAAACACACTAGGGGTGCAAAAAGTAGTCGTTGGTATGATAATGTCTAGTAAAAATCAAAAGTTACCGTTGTTAAGGATGATTAAACGATAATGAATGCAGAAAATATTGTGGATTATTATCCATTTATCGGATGGTAAGTTCCGCATAAGATCTACCCAACCGTTCAATAATCATAGATGATATAAAATAGCCAGGGTAACTTAGCTTACAGTCCCTTCTTACTCACACTCCATAACCGTGAATTTTCTCTATGCTACGACCACCATGTCTAGGTAAACCACCCCTCCTCTAGAAACTGAATTCATATTCCGAGCATGAATAGTGACTCCTAGACCTTCTGAACTTTCTGCACCAGCAAGTCAGGAGGGAGAAGATATAATGGAGATTGAATCTGAGGGAGAAGACGTACCTATAACCCCACTTACAAGGAAAGGCAAGGAACCAGCCTAAGCATCAGGATAGGCCCTGCTGGATGCCGAAGGGGCCTGGGAGAAAACCTCAAACATACCCTCAGACGCCAAACTTTCCCTACTATATATATACGTCAGAAGAAGCCCAACCGGCTAACCCCATCGACCGGCTACCTCCAATATTTTGAACATCTAAAACATCGACGTGCACACCAGAAAACCTGAATGGTATGGAAGCATATTTGTAATCTCCCGTGACTCCTGGAGACGTCCCTGTGATTGGCGCCTTTTGCAACAGCCTCCGGGGAGTCAAATTTCTTGATCATGACTTGGGAAATCCTGAATTTTTTTGTGAATTGGCCCTGGCATTATACTGTGACAAAATCAACACACATGAAGGAGTCACAGTCATCCCCCAGCACTAGGTGGTTGGCCTAGCTGGATCTGGAATCTTGAAACACATGCGCATGCCCCACTTTGGGCATTACACTATCACGGATTGGGTGGCCCACCAATTTCTCGCACTAATAAATGATGGTTGTTTATGGATTTGGGATCGAGTTCCCATTGATATTGCACTAATAAACTAGATTAAAGGCCTCCCTATGACCGGTATGCACCCTGTGGCAAAGGTAGGCAATAAATATGAACCAGAAATAGCCACCGAGGTGCGTCAGTACTACCGCGTTCTCAGGATTATGAGGGGGTTCATCATTGAATGCATCAATGATAATGTTGCACGATTAGGCACCCAAATTTTGGCGTGTAAATTAATGAAGAAGTGCCAGCTCGCAACGGTTCCTGTGTATGTCATCCAGCTAACCGGTCAATGTGCAAAGGGGTTTTGCCACAACTGGGCACAACACCTGCGTGATGAATTTTTGATCAATGTTCGCAACTCCTAGGTCCTTGGGAAACCTTTTCTATTTTCCTAGCTACTACTTCTTATAACACTCGTCACCTGAAAAGCCCTTGAGGGAGCAGTCATCCCTGAGCTCAAACCTGGTATGTGTGAAGGAGCTCGGTATGCCCATTTTTGGGACTCCAAAAATGTGCATCGTTCAGCAGACAACCAAGTCTTTTGGATCCTTTTCCAGGGTAACTTGGCCGAAGAAATCAACTCGTGACCTCGTCTATCCCCCATCATATATGATAAATACAAAGGGATCGCCAAATTCCAAGATACGATGAGCCACATTCAAATCTGCAGCCGTATGGATAACACTTGTACGACGCTTCCCTTTATGGTATCGGATGAAGACGTCAAATAGGTGATTACACAATGGCCGCCTGATTGGAAGCTAGGCTTAAAACACCCCCAAGGAATGTTGAAGCACTCGGTAGCACCTCGGGAAAAGCTACGGGCATCGCAGCAACTAGGAACACTCCACCAACCCAGCACCCCCACAAAGCCACTACAAGCACTGTGGGTGAACCTCCAGATATCATGGTAGGAAGTACCAAACGAACAAGCTAGCCTGTAACAGGGGCACGAAAAAAACACCAGGCTCAACACCAAGAAAGAGACAAGACGATCACCTTAACTGAAGGCGATCTTGAACAAATATAAGACGTTGTTACATTGGCCATAGAGGAGAGATGGGTAGCTCTTGCGGAGAAACAAAAGCTTGTCGTCGATACCATTCAGAATGAGCTTCACGCTCTACAAAGTAAGACAGATTATGCACAGAATAGTGTCACTCGAGGCTGGGACCCCTCACCTTCGATCAAACCGATGTTCGTTAAGAGGGAAAGGCACCTCTGCCAAGTCCCTAGCGGTGCCCTTATCATGGAAGATCGAGACCCAACAACAAAGATCCCAGTAGGAACAAGAGTACAAATGAATCTCACACAGCTTCCACACGAAGCAGTACAGGATCTTCATACAGTGGTTTTTCACGAGATCCACCATCGACACCAACACGTAAGTCAGCAACTTGCCCTGGGCGAGCATAAAATCTCACAACAGGATACTGCAGTTCTTCTCGCAGCATCCCAACAAGCCGACCTACAGACGGTTATACACTAGATCCTCATGGAAGTAGTAGAGGAACCTTCCCCTGGCACCACACCCTGGGTAAAGATAGAAGCATTGGAAATAGCACTAGCGGCTTCCAGAACCGAGATGCAAACCCTAAAGACACAGATGGAGTAGCAAATCATTAATCCGCAGGCCAAGTTATAGCCTGAGATGCCTCTAGAAGTTCGCACCCAATGCGCTACGATAGTCACTGCGGCCACCCACACCATCACGAGACAAATTAACCAGGGTGCGCAATTATTGGAGACTACTTTGAAAATTTGGACAAAGATTCAAAATTATCCACTCATGTGACAAATTAATCAGGAGCTCCGCCAAAAAGAGGAAGATTTTGAACAATTTGGGGCTACCATCTGAACTTTGATACCAGCTTAGCACCTCACCCGTCTACGAACCAACGAATTCCTCTGCACTAATATTGAGGCACTTCGGCACAAGAAAGATGTCATTGGCCAAAGATTGAAGCCATGGACAAGCACTACCCTCAAATTGTCCCAGGATGGAGATGTTGCGGTCAAAAGACTCAATCAGACACTAGAGAGTGTCACCACTACAACAGAATGTCCAACATCACAAAATTTAGTAGATATTGCGCCAAATGCTGTGGCATAGAGCCTAGAAGTCTTGGCTGCACTGGTTGCACTTTTTGAGGCATTACGAGTGTAGGTGGAGGCTCCACCACCGTAGTGACTCAAGACAAGTCACAGGATTGTGTTGTGGCACTGTTGGAGCAAGGTATCCCACACTGATGAAAGATGGTTCAATTTTGTATTATTTCGATTATATTTATTCTAGCGTAGGGGTTATAGGGTGGATCAAAGCCCCAATGAGTTGTAAAGTGGGCAAATAGGTAAAACCACGAGTCTGCAAACCACGGTTTGCGGCCCAAGGTAAGTCTAGGATAAATTGGTATAAATACTAAGTCTTTTTGAGTTGATAGGTAGAATATGAATAGAAGTGAATACTAAGTGCAGATTATTAGTTCTGGTTTGCGGGTATTTGGGTCGGACTCCTGCTAGCTGTGTGCGCATAGATCCTTTCTCCTCCTCTGTGCGGACCTTGCTGGCTGTGTGCGCAGGTGGGATTTGGGGTTATGTAAGAATTTGATGATAATATATGAGAATCATTGCTGGTATTTGGTTCTGGATCTATCTGTTATATGAATCTGTGCTCTGTGTTAAATATTTGATAAGTTACGAATGATTTGTGTTATCTGCTATGTTTATCTATAATAGATGCTATCTGGTTTATTGCACGTACTGTAATTTATATCTTTACTGGTCGAACACATGTGGATGCAGACCTAAGATCTAGATCTGTAATACTATGTACACCAGTTATTTATTTAATCCTGCGAACTAGCTCTATTTCCATAGATCTATGTGTTATGCGTGGCTTGGCTTACTTGCTCTCTTTCTGGGTGTGGAAACCTAGTTGTAGCACCCTCCCATACTGATTCAGGTGAGACTTTGACCTGTGCAAGAAGGTCACTGCCGAAAGGGCAAGTAGTATAGGGGTTTTTTGGAAAACCATAACGTGCGAACATGGGTGAAGACTCCTAAAGCCAACAACCATATTGATGCGGTATGTATCTAGTTGTAAAATTCCTTTTTATTCCATGTTGTTTCCAGTAAGTATGGAATGCCCTTGAATCATATCTTCCACCATGATATGATTTCAATACCTTGATCTGAAGATCATTATGGTTCTCTACTAGGGCTTTGAATACTTTCAACTTTGCAAAAGTTTTATAACTATTCTTCAAAACATAAACCCACGTCTTTCTACTGAAATCATTAATAAATGTGAGGAAGTAATAAATTCCACCAATTGACTGTATTCGCATCTGTGCACATAGGTTTGTATGAATCGACCCTAGTGGTTGATTGTCTTTGTATGAAAATGCTTTCAGAAAACTATCACGGTGTTTCTTTCCCAAGATACAACAATCACAAGTACTACAATATTTGTTAATGGGAACTAATCCTCTAACCATTTGTTTCTGTTGCAACAATCTTAAACCAGAGAAATAAAAATGTCCAAACAGAAAGTGCCATAAACAATAATCATCACAATATGCAGTCATATATGAACTGAAATTACCTATGTAATTCATGATTAGAGGAAAGAGTTTGTTCCTCATCATCTTCATCTTTTCTTTCAGCTACTTTCTTGGGGGCTTGTCATATATAACACACTCTTTCCCTTGAAAATTAATGTTGTATCCTTTCTACATCAATTGACCAAAACTTATCATATTATGTTTGAGACCAAGAAAATTATAATACACCTTTAAGTTTATGGTCATCTCCCCTTTCTTGGTAATAATGTTTACCACCCCTTTGTCATTTACATCCACAACCTTTTCAGTGCCAAAATTTGCCTTTATCTTCATAATTTATAAATATTTTCAAGGAGATTCTTGATTCCTATCATGTGGTTACTACAACCACTCTATTATAGAAAAAAATTATTAGAAGGTTCATGCATGGTATGGAAAGAAAGTGACATGGTATCATCATTTTTTGTAGTTACATTAGATATGTGCTTTCCTAAATCAACTATCCTCTTCTTGTAATCATGTGAATAGTCACCAAGATTCTCAACGCGATTCTTGTTGCCTATCATGTGGTTACTACAACCATTGTCTCATAGAAAAACATTATCAGAAGCTTCATGCATGGAATGGAAAGTAAGGAACATGGAGTCATTAGCTTTTGTAGTTACATTAGCTCTCTTCTTTCCTTGATCAACTATTCTCTTCGTGCAGTCACGTGAATAGTGACCCAAGTTATTGGAATAATAATATCTCACCTTTCATTTTTCAACTCTTTTATTGTTTTTGAATATTTGGATGTTCATTCCACTTTATTTTTCATGCTCCTCTCGGCCATCTCTTTGACCACCATTTCTTCCACCTCCTACTCTGCCTCTCGATCTACCTCTTCGTCAACCTATGTATCTTCACATAGAAACTTGAATTTTAAAAGCGGGTTCTAAGATGGAATCCTTATTTATGTCTATCCTTTACTCATGGGATAAAAGTGATCCCATAAATTCATCAACTCGTAGCGTTGCCAAATCCTTAAATTTTTAAAAGGCTGTTGCTACAACATCAAACTTAGTAGAAAAATATATGAGTACCTTTAAAACCATTGCTTGGTATTTAATTTCATCATCATAAATATTCAACTCGTTTATGATAGTCAAAACCTAATTCATGAATGAATCGATATCCTATATTCCCTTCATGTGTAGTCTTTCAAGATCTCCCCTAGTATTTTGCAACTTAACAAAATTGATTTTGGCGATAACTTTATAACTCGTCTCCAAAGTATCATATATTGTCTTTGATGAAAAAATGATCATAATCTTCTAGGGCACTGCTTGGTCCACTTGTTGGATAAGTTTCAATGCTTGTGCATTCTTCTTTTTGTCTTTCTTCAATTATTCCTTCTCTACATGTGTGACGACTCGTTGAACTTCTTCATTCTCAAATGCTAAAACTCTAAACATGATGTACTCCCAAACATCATGAGTCTTTAACGTCATCTACATCTTAATGACCTACATATCATAGTGTTTCCTTGTAAACAATAAAAATTATCATGAAAAACTTAAAATTTTATCTATTCTTAAAAAAGTATATTAAAAAAAACCTAAACTTCCTTTTTTCAATAAACTACTCTATTATTTTCTTTAAAAAAAAACTTTAATAAAGACCATTATATTTTTTATTAATAATTTATAAAACCAAACTCCTTGAAATAAAACCTTCTCCTTAAAAGCATTAAAAACTTCGTCATAATACCCATGTGACTACTATCGGTGAAAATTTGATTTCAATTTTGGGGAAGTTTTTAATTTATGCTAGGCCTTTTTAATGACTCTCTAGTGTCACACGTTTAGAAAGCGTCAAATCGAAAACACTTTTTAAATACTGAAAATGCTCTATTGGTGAAAATTTGGTTTTAATTTTATTTACATGGTGATATTGTTAAGTATTTTTAATCTTTCTGATATTGTTTAGTTTTTTTAATCTTTGTTTGCATATTTATCCTAATGTTATATCACCATTGTTAAGTTTTTTTAATCTTTGTTTGCATATTTATCCTAATGTTATATTTAAATTTTATTTTAAATATTTTATTATAGTTATTAATTGCATTTTATTTTAATTAAAAGAATGCATACTTCCCTATCTTAGGGACTACAGCAGGTTAATTTATGAAATATTTGAACAAAATACATAATCACCCATATAAATTTTCATAAAAAGACTTTCTATGTGATCTATCTCGAGGGGAACTTGCCATATCATCTATCCCCACAGGGCTATTATCAACGGTCCTTTTAATCTTTCGACAAAAATGATATTTTATTATTGTTATTTGTCATCTTGTTATGCACATAGGTTCTCTATAGTTTACTATGGAAAATCTGTTGTCTCGTTACACTAAAAAATTTAAAATAATAATTTTGTAACAAAATTTAAAAAAGTTAATAATATTTTTTTCAATATGAATCATAAATATCAAAACTATCAATGTTCGTCATGAATAAAAGACTTCAATGTATAAAGAACCATGTTACCAAAATACTAAATTATGGTGTTAGAACCACTCTTTCGAACCTCTGTTGTTTAACTGTATGTCTTGTGTATTTCTCTTATGGATGAAATGAAGCGCATGTGGATTAGTTCCTAATGTTAAATCTAGATAAGCATCAACTTTATTGCATATCTGCAAGCTTTCAATTTAGGGCTAAATAATGATATGTTATAACGAAATTAAATAGGATATTATTGTTTTCAAATCATTTTTAGCTGAATAATTAATTAATTTATTTTAATTATAAATAAAATAATATATATATATATATATATATATATATATATATATATATATATATATATATTATTTTCTACTTTCAAATTTTTTCTTTCTAAATAGATAATATCTATTAATGAAAATTATCACATTGACTTTTGACATAAAAACAATAAAATTATTTCACATAAAATAGATATTGAAATATTTTATTTATAAAGAGAGAGAATTTCAATGCTTGTACTAATCAAAATATTTCAATGTCAATTGTGTATTATAATACACAATTTATGTGGACTTATGTATTATGTATTATTATGATTATGTATATCTTGATAAAATTTAGAAGTCAAATTATTGAGTTGATATACATTCTTATAGGAATAAAGAACAAGTCGATAGGATCCATAAGAAATATCTCAAGATTCTTTTTGAATGAAAATAAACGAGGAGCAAGAGGTCCCCACTTACCTATGAAATAGAGGAAAAATATCAAAGTGAGGTAGCTTTGGTTTCAGTGTTACTAATTGGATGACTAATTATCTGAGTATGCTCTTACAATCTTGACCAATGTGTGTTCTCCTACATAGTGTGTTCTCAACTATCGGGAGTATGCTATAGTACGACTTAATATATTCATTGATACAATTTAGAAATCAAATTGTTGAGTTGAGACAAGTTCCTTTTCCCACAAACAAGCATATATTTGATTTAAGTATATCTTACAATTCGATACTATATCATATATACATAAATCCATTAAAAAAAAAACTTATAGTTAAACCAATTTATTTATATGTTGGTAAATATAGAGATGTATTATTTTTTCTTTACTAAACATAATATTGACAAAAATATAAAATATAAAATAAATAAAAAAATCCTCTTATCCTTTTTTTTCCACTTTTTATCTTAATCTCTCCTTAATATTACATTATTTTATTTTATTATATTATAACTATCATCACTCTATAATATTCCCACTAAATAATTAGTTAATTATTATATTTAGTTTTTTAATAGAAAACATTCATTTTCAGATTTTCTTTTAATAATGGATAGTGAACTTTATTTTAGAGTCTATTTTTTAATATCATACAAGGGATAGGCCGTTAACTAAAAAAAACTTAAAAAGATAAACATTAATACATTTTCTATTTAATCATAATTCAATACATAGAGAAAGGATAGAATGCCATAAAATTAACTAAAAAGTAATTAAATTTAATCTTATCTGCTCCTTAATTACAATTTACTACATTCCATTTTCTTTATATTTGTTAGTATGATTCTTTCGTCGTAAAAGATCACTTTAGTTATGCATAACAAATAGACCTAACATCGATTATGGGTGCAAAATATCTTTAAGTTTGCTGCACAAATTCAGATCTAAGCACAAAAAGACATTAAGGAGATAGAATATAACATGGCTCCATGCATCCAATGAACCAGACAAGAACAAATTGTTTAAGAGAATATTTTGTATTATATTAAAGAATGGGGCACCTGAGAGGAAAACAAGAAAGGTGTTTTCTGGTTCTCCTCAGTGGGATAGGTTCTTGGAAGTCCTCAGTGTTTCAGATCTCACATTTCTCTCTCTTATGGATGTATAAAAGCAAACATGGAACTCAATGGGAGTTCACAAAACAAAATGCAAAATGGTGACGAGGAGTAGATCCAGAGTGATCTAATGCAATGAAGGTGACTAATGAATGGGGAAAACCCTTCTATTTATAACAAAATATTGGGGTGTTCTAAAACTCGGTGCATGAATAAAATATTATTAATCAAATTCTAGAATCACTCTTTAGAAATATTTTATTATATTTGTTGGAGGGAAAAGGGTTCTTGACTTGGGTCAATTCCTTTATTTATAAATAATAAACAAATAAATGGTTTATTTATCATCTTAGGGAAGTGATGGGAATATAATTAAATAAATAATGGTTTATTTAATTATTTATCGATGATTTAGTCAAATTTAACTAAGAATATTATTTAAATAATGATTTAAACAACCTATTCTCAGGGAACAATTAAATAAATAAGGATTTATTTAATTAATTTCCTTATTTTGATAGGAAATATAAATAAATAAGTTATTTTATGTGGTGAAAGCAATTTTATTTAGGGTAAAATTGGTCTTACATGGTGTACTTGGGTTCATCTAATAATAACATGTTAGATGACCAAAAATTGGTGTAACAATATTATCTATGCCATTTTTTTCATCCTATCAAGACATTGGATGCAAATGGTTGAGTACAACTTAGGAACATTAATTTTAATCTTATTTGTTTTTTAATCATAATAAAAAATTAATAATATATTTTAAAATTCAAGAATTTAATTATAATCCAGACATCCAATTTGGCTTCAAAAAATTCTCTTTACAAACTATTTTATATTTATTTACTCAAAAACTTGTTTTAAAAGTTTTCCATATTTTTCCTTCAAAAATTTGTATTTGTTATTTTCTCTCTATGTTTTTTTCCTTTAATATTTTTTTCAATTTTATATTAATATTTCATTATTTTTTCCTAAAATATTTTTTTCCAACTTTATCTTAATATTTTTCCTTTAATTATTTTTTCCAACTTTATTTTAATATTCCATTATTTTTCCCTTTAATTTTTTTTCGAAATTTATCTTAATATTCCATTAGCAAAAAAATTATTACCTTTAGTTATTTATTTTTAAATCATAATTCAATAGTTATTTATTTTTAAATCATAATTCAATCAATATTGATAATTAGCTCTAATTTTATCTACTCTTCAATATAATTCAATACATTCAACTCTCTTAATTTTATTCATTAATCATATTTTTTTTTTCTATATTTTTCCTTTTAATATATGTTATTGTGTAGCTATTTCAATTTTTTTATATCCCTAAGCAAAGAGTGAGTGTACTAAAGTGTCAACAAAAAACTTAAAATTAGCAATGGTACTACATGTCACTTAAAATTAGCAATGGTACTACATGTCGCAACACACCATGATGGAAGTGAAAGTGTCACCTGCAAAATCTAGAGAAAAAATCATGGATGAGGTTAATACTTAAAACCAATTCAATGATTTGAGACATTGTGAAAGTATACAAAAGATTAGGAACTTTGTTTCTCTATTATTATATAAGTAAAATACAAAAAATCAGTAAATTGAAACCATAATGCATATGGTCCAACATTATATCAATCTGCACCATGTCATCCTACAGTTGGAATCTGCTTTTTTTCCATCATGAATTGAGAGACTACCCTCTATGGATTCATAATGATAGTTTTCGACACAATAGTCAGATTGAGTATTGTGTAGGAGTGCCGAGAATTCATAACCATGTGAGAAAGAAAGGTTCCTTCACTTTTAAGTGGCCTAATTGTGGATTATAACTACTAAATTGTACAAAATTCATGACACTGCAAAACATAAAGGTTCCATTACTTCCCACCGACATAATTGTGGATCATTATTTCATATTTTTGGATATGTTGTTATCATTGGAATGAAAAAAATATATATATGATATTGGTACTTCCCTATTTTTTGGGAAGGAAACATGTTCAATGTAGCCTTTGGTTAAGGAAATAGGCTCATAAGTTAAAAAACTTGTTATATGTCGATATGTAATAAAATAAATTGGTAATTGTATCATCGTTGAGGAATTCACAAGTTTTATAACGAAATATATTGAACATTTTCTTAATGTCCATAATATTGGAAGAAATTGATAAAACTTGTGATTAGAGGCTACAAATTTAATTAAAGTATACATTCCTTAGCATTTTGTAGGGTCAACCTTTCTTCTAGGAAAACATAATATGGAAATGTGCTAGCGTTTTCATCTCTTTCTTCAAGATGGAGACAAAAAAATTTTAGAGGATTTTAAGAGAACTCATCTACCTCGAAAAAATATGTGATATTGGAGACAACGAATTTTTTTAGGATTTTAAGAGAACTCACCTACCTCCACAAAATATTTGTTATCACATAGACAAATCAGAAGCAGGTGTGAAGTAGCAAGGTGGTTGTTTTAGGTAGTGAATCCATTAGATGAAATGGAAAAGTTGAGCCTTAACCATGGCGTGAAAGCCACTCTTCCATCGAAATAAATTGAATAGGCCTATAAAAATTTGGAAGACAAATAAAGTGCATGCCACATCATTTATTATTAGACTTGTATAATCTAATGTTTGAAAAGGCTCTACCATTATGCCTGATTGCTGAAGTCGAGTTCACAATAAAATTTCATCCACTGATCAATCAACCTTATCAGAGTAAGAGTGATTTGATATGATAAATTAGAGATTGATAAACCCTATGGAATGCCAGTTATAAAGACATTTTTTCTTAGTGCAATTGGGTTATTTACTTTCGCGGGGAAGAAATGTTTTTAGAGAAAATTTATTTTGTTAAAGGAAAGAATATTTGGATAAAATTATGGTTGTAATAATTTTTGAAATATTTAAAACACTTGAGTTGTCTTTCTCACAGAACAAAGTGGGAATTTCCAAAGTAGGTCTTTCCTTTAGTGTTTGTAACTTAAGGTATGGTTTGATTTTGGCTCAAATACATCCCAATCATAACAAATTTGTTATCATTAAAATATTGCTCAATCAATAGTTGATCTTTGTGGTTTATAATTTTTTTTATATCATTGGGTAACTGAAAAAGAATGAGAAGGTTGATTGCTAAGAATTTTGACTCGTGAATATATCAGTGGAGAACATTCTCCATAGGAGCACACATGAGTTAGTTTTGTATATGAAGATGCATCAAATACTTCCGTCCTATATCTCTGGAACCCAACAATCCATGCCAATAGACCGAGTAATTCAAATGAGATGTCAGTTAAATTCAAAGTTCATCACTTCTGATGGTTTTCCTCCAATGTTTCTACGTAGGGACGGTTGTTCAGTTAGCCCAAAATATTTACATGGTAAACGAGAAATACTTTCATATGTTTTAGGCGAGGATGATTTCTTGAGGGAAAAATAACCACCTTCCAATTCATATTTCTCAAAGAAAATATCCCCTATTGTTATAGTTGGTGAATTGTACTTCCCTTTTAGCTTCATCGAGGAGTTGGGAAACAACTATGAGGATCCCAAAAATCAACTAATGGAGGCACCTTTCTACAAGATGGAGTTAGAAAAACTTTGGGGACAGAGTGAGTGATGTCGGTAAAGATATAGTTATACAAAGAATAACAAGAGTGGAAAAAGAATTACTATTTGGAATTGAAGCATTTTAACAGATTAAATATGACGATGGGAGTGTTTGGATATAATGAATAATGCGGAAAAGGGGAAAGTTGGAGGGCGTGAGACTAATTTGGCCCGTTACTGAAAAAATTAGGACAGATAAAGGTAAAGAAGTATTATATGCAACAAGAAAAGATGTCAGAGTGGACGAAATATTCAGTAACACTGAATGTTTTTGGTGTTATGTCATAGGGGATAGATATGTATTGAGAATAATGGATATAAATGAAGCTATGATTTATTCATTTCAAAATAAAAACTAGATAGAAGGGAAATGGGAATGAAAATTCATCAAATCTAATAAGGAAATAATATGGTGGAGGTATTTTGTCTATCAATAGATATAATTACAAAGATTGATGATTTCATAAGTACTTTCATCTAGTGCATATTAGTTGTATTATAATACCAAGCACTATTTTGGTCATGCTAATTATATGAGGATTGCGAGTACATTTGAAAGATTCCCAAGTCAATTTATTTCCTATTTCTGGTCTTTATTCAATGGGCTGCATTATTTTATCTTTACATGTAAACATGGGACTATATTCTAAGTCGATGCATTTCTTATTTCTGAAAATTATTCAATGAGATACATTATTTTATCTTTAAATGGAAATAGGGGACTATGTTATTATTTTTCTTTTACCTGTAAACATGTGGATTTTTCTTATTTATTTAATATAGTTGATCATTTTTTATTTGGAAATTGTTTGGTGTTCTATCTTGTTTTTTCTTCAACTTCATAGGCCGAGTGGCTGTTTTAATGGATTTTTTTTTTTTTTTTTTTTGACAATGTCTCCAACCAAATTTTGGTATTTCCTTGGTTTTTAATTTCATACAAAATTAAGATTTAAGAAATCAACATTCAGAAAGATATTGCTGATAGCATATCATTTTTTTAGGTTATCGATTCAAGAATAACTGAACGAAAAATGGTAGCGAAGTTTTATGGAGTTGGATAATGGGCTTTCATATGTCATCACCTCCACAGGCCCATCTACCCATCTTCATATGAAGCCTTTTCTTAGGTCCAGATTGAAAAATACATCAATGTTTTGGAATTTTAAACTTGATGGTTTTAAAACTATGTGTTGTTTCATTGCTAAGTCTCATACATTTCATTTTCAAACAAAGAAAGGGTAGACAATATATTGGGCCATCGTATCGTTTAGCATATTTCAAAATAAAAATTAACTAATATTATTCAATCTACTCTTTATACAGCGGAGTTCAAATCCTATCATTACAGATGAAAATCAGTCAGGTCATAAAATACAGAACAAATATGTAGACAATTTAAAAAAAAAAGCTATGAATGCCAAAATTTCAATGAAACAAAACAATCGTTTATTTTTGGCATTGTCTTAACTTTTTTACATTGGGGTGTTTTTGGTTCAAATATGGCAGTATAATTTTTTTTTGGTGAAATTGTGATATTTTGTCACTTTTAATCGATAAAGAGATTGGAGTATCAAACTTTTCAAAATTATTTAATGATAGATAATGGTAGAGAGTTATGTAGGAAGGAATTGGAAGAGTTATGTAACAAGTGTTGTATATCACGACAGAACACTACTCCATACACACCTAAAAAAATAGAGTTGCAGAAAGAATGAAAAGGAAACTGATGGGAAATGCAAGAAACATGCTCATTGGTACTGAGTTAGGATAGGAATTATGGGCAGAGGCAGTGAAGAATGCAGTTACCTAATGAACATATCACCATCATTAATGTTGGAGGATAAGACTCCACATGAGGTATGGACTAGTAAGAAACCCTCTCTTTCACATCTGAGGGTATTTGGATGTGATTCATATGTACATGTTTCAAAGGATGAAAGGAACAAGTTAGATAATAAATCTGAAAGGTGCATATTTATTGGGTATAAGGATGGTTTAAAAGGCTACAACCTTTGGAACCCTGAAACAAGGAAGGTTGTGTAAAACTGAGATGTGGTGTTTAGATAGGTAAAGGATGTTGTAAAACATGAAGTCCTACCAAATAAAACTTGAGAATATAGAGTTTCAGCTATAGGAGGAAGAATCATACTATACAACAAAACAAGATTCAGAAGAGGAAGAGCGACAAACTCTAGCTGTGAGAAAAATTAGCTCGAGAAAGAAGGCAGCTAGAAAGGTATATTCCATCTACTTTCTATTGAAATTTTTCTTTAACTATCACTAATGATGATCCCAAAAATATCAGGGAGGCAGTGGATTTAGAGGATGGAAAACTATGGAAGGAGGCCATGGTTGATGAAATGACATCCTTGCACAAAAATGAGGCATGGGATCTAGTGGAGTTTTTGGCTAGAAGGAAGCCCATTAGGAGAAAATGGTTGTTTAAGAAGAATATGAATGCAAAATTAAAGGTGGAGAAATAAAAAGATCGGTTGGTAGAAAAAGGTTATTCCCAGGTGTCGGGAATTGATTTCGGTGACACTTTTCTCTTGTTTCCATGTTTACTTCTATTAGATCACTTTTATATGTTGTTGCCTCATTTTATTCTGAGGTATAATAGATGGATGTGAAAACAACATTTCTTCATGGGGATCTGGAAGACGAGATATATGTGAAGCAACCTGAATTTTTTATGGTGAAGGGTAAGAAAGAACTAGTATGTAGGTCAAAATATTATTTGTATGGGTTAAAACACTCATCAAATCTGTGGTATCAGAAATTTGATACCTATATACAGGGAATTCGCTTCAGAAGAAGCAAAGAGGATCAATGTGTGTATTTTAAACTAATTGGTGATCGTGTTATTTATTTATTTTTGTATGTGGATGATATGTTGTTGGTTGGAAATGACAAAGAAATTAACGAGGATTTCAAAACCCAATTGTTCTCCAAATTCGACATGAAGGACCTTGATGCTGCAAAATCTATTTTTGGCATGGAAATCAAGAGAGATCAGCCAAAGAGGAAGCTCTGGTTAAGATAGAGGAAGTATGTGGAGTCAATATTGCAAAGGTTCAATATGCATGATAGTAAATCAGTGAAGGTTCCTATACATGTAGGTGTGAAGTTATCTGTTGAATGACGTCCCAAGGCACAAGAAGAAGAAGAGGACATGTCACATGTTCCATATGAAAGTGCAGTGGGTAGCTTGATGTATGCAATGGTCTGTACTATACCAGACATTGCACATGCAGTGGGAGTATTAAGCAGGTTCGTTTCAAAACCAAGGAAGGAGCATTGGAAATCAGTGAAGTGGATTTTCAGATATTTATGTGGCAGTAGTGATTGTGGTTTGTGCTACCAAGGAAGACTCGGATTAAATTTATTTTTGGATATCCATGGCATTTTTGATGCACACTAGGCTGGAGATTTAGATCAAAGAAGATCTACAAGTCGGCATGTGTTTAGACTATTTAGAGTTGCAGTCATTTGGATGAAAAAAAATCATATGTAGTGGCTCTTTCAACTATAGAGGCATAATACATGACATCCACTCATGAAAGAAAGGAAGAATTTTGGTTGCAGAGATTGTGTTCAAGTATGGGGATGGTGCAATGATCTATAATTATAGACCATGATAGTGAAAGTCTAAGTTTATTAGCTAAGAAGCCTACTTATCATTCAAAGACAAAGCACATTGATGTTCAGTATCACTTTGTGAGAGACATGGTTGAGGATAAAAAATAGTTGCTGGCAAAGGTGCACATTTTGAAGAATATTGCAGATGCATTGATGAAGTCTGTGATCACTAAGAAGTTCTATTGGTGTAGAGAAAAAATGGGTGTTTGAAGGCTAGACTAATGGCTAAGCTCTCTTGTGGCCCATTGTGGAAATATAAAAAAAGTGGGAGAATGTTTGGTGTGCATTATGTTCTTTCTATGACTAAAATCAGGTGTGAAGAGGGGGGTCAGAGTGGGGCGAAAACCCTCCTACACTTGCGTCGGTAATAGAAGGGATGCAGCATCTCGAGAAATTATTTTTTGGACCCTATATTGAGTGGGTGGACCCGCCTATGTTTTTTTGCATGAGTTTACACATGGATTTGGGCATGATGGTGTTTTTCTCATGCTATTTTGTAGATCCGATCAAGGGAACTATGATTATGTTCTAATCAAGGGTTAATGGATTCGGGTTTATCAATGCTTCGGCATGTATATATATGTGTTGTAATAGTAAAAGGAATACATTGAAAAATGAAGATGGTAGTCTTGGTTTGGGATTGAGGGGAAAATAATTGTGTATATATTTTTTATGTTTTATTCTCTCGCTATTGTTTACTTTCTATTTTTAAGAATTCATTTGCAGATAATTTATGTATAGTTTTAAAAACTACATATTCTTCCTATGTGGCTACATGCAGAATGCATTGTACATGCGAAGAAGACATTTGTGAATGTTAGTATAGCAACATGTATCATTTGGATAAATAACTTCAATTCCTCATTGGAAACCCATTATGAGAGCATCCCAAATTGTTGCATTCCATGAGGATTCATCCCTTTTAGGGATGATTTCAAATAGTTGCACAACATTATTTATCATCCCATAGTTTTCATACGAAGGCTTACCTTTGTGAAAGCTAGGGTTAATCATATGGGCTATGAAATGGCAATACAAGTACCATGTATAAGTAAAGTCAATATGCTATTTGTATATCATGCTCACAGTGAAGAAGACAAAGATCCCATGAGTAAAATTTGAAAGGCTTTAACATTACGATAAACGTTTTCTAGAAAGCTTTCGGTGAATATATCTATAAGCTTAAAAGTAACCCTATAATAGTATCCTTAGAAGAAAAATAAAAAATTGAAAATTCCACCTCATTGATAACACTTAGGGGGTTAGCTATGTTAACCCTATTTTTTTCCTTTTCTTTTTTTGTATCTATAAGAATCACCAATTGGGACAAGTTAATGTTCATTTGGCATGATGTCAATTCCAACACACAACCCATAAGGCTATTCAGTAGGGATTTCAAAATACATACCTCACAAAGAATTCATATCACGACAATCACCATCCAAGCTACCCTCACAGGGGGAATAATTAACCATTTCAATATTCTCATTTTAATGCATTATTTTTATGTGTAATTTATAACATTAATTAGATTTAATTAAAATATGATTCTCTCGCTTCCAATTAAACTATATAATCTATTTGATATGGTAATAGTAAATATGTAATATTGATATATAACTTTGTGTTATGTTGTATGAATGTGTTTTCCATCCAAATTTGAAATTTGGAGTTTTCTTTTATAATTAATTCAAATTCTAAATTTCTTTAAATGTTTAGTTAAAAGAAAACAAACTCTCTTTATATAAAAGAGGAAATATAAAAAAATAATATTAAATTATATTTTAAAATTTTCCTTTTAATCACTAAATATACACACATAAATCATGAGGTGTAAACTCATTGATTTATGCGGAGTTCAAACCTCGAGTCATCAAATATTATCCAAACTTTGCACAATCTTAGAGATATTAATCCGTTCAGAATTTAGGGTAACACGAACCACCTTAGTGATATTACTCCATCCAACCTTTAGGTTGATACCATCTTAATTCGGAATATATATATATATATATATATATATATATATATATATATATATATATATATATATATATAAACAAAATGTATAGATATATCTAATTATAAAAAAAAATATTATAAAGTATAAATTTAAAACTTTTATTTTAATCATTAAAATATATATATATATATATATATATATATATATATATAATCAAAACTCTTCATTTTATTATTTTGAAAAAAAAATATTATGATTATACCATGTAAGATATTATAAAATTTAACATTTTGGCAACTTTATTTAAAATTGCTAAAAATACACACAATTATAAAATATCTAAAATTACATTTTGATTATTTGAAAGTATATACATACACATACTCATTATACCCATATATATATATATATATATATATATATATATATATATATATATATATATATATATATAATGATGATGATGATGATGATGATAGTTAACATCCACTGAGATCAATCTTTGTTCTATCGGACTTAAAGAAAAGAGTTATTTAATTTGATTTAAGATTTCATTCATATGCTCAAAAATCTTGGAGAGAAGCCTCCCGAGCTCACTATAATTTTGACATCTTAAAAGGCTAGGAAGGTCATTATTGCAACAAAGATTATGAAATTGAGCTCTAATGTGGTTGTACACGGGGCACTCTAAGAGGAAGTGATTTTCATCCTCGATGTTCATATTCTCATAGAGATGGCAAATCCTTTCCATCCATGGCATTTTAGGAACTCTCCAATGACCTGTTTCACTATGGAGCTCATGAGATTTCATTCTAATCTTAGATATACATAAAAAAAATATGCATGTACATAATAAAATTTAATTTTAAAATCCTTTTTATCATTAAATGTGACAAATTTAATAAACATATATTTAATAATCCCAAAAACAAATATTATCAAATTATAATATACAGTTTCTATTTTAATCATTAAACAAGACATTTAATATACGACACTTAATAATACATTGTAAAAATGAATTTGATTAAGTAGAAGGGCTTTCTCGCAGAAAAATCCATTTTCCATTAATTTGCAAATCCGTTGATCTATTGCGAGGTGAATAGTGAACACTCAAAGACCCAAGAGAAAGATCAAATCCACAGGCATCGATTTTGATGCAAGAGCATCGAACCATATTTAATCATAATTGAAGTTTAACGCTGCAAAAGGTGAAACATGGAAAAATAATTGTAAAAGGGGGCTAATTTCCTTGAAACAAAACTAAAATGATGGAATTTATATCTCTCTAGAATATTTGATTTTTTTAATTATCTTCTATGTAATTAAACAAAGAGATCTCAGGGGTTAGTTGAGTGATTTGTGAGAGAAAATGGTGGATCTTAGATGATCCACTCCTTTGTAATTCCTTTATAAAGAAAGTCTGTATTGTATGATAGGAGGGTAGCAAAATGTAGCCATAGGGAAAATTTGTGATTCGGGCCAGAGTGGCCTTAGACTGTAACTCGAGCTCTGGGAAATAATTGAATTTTTGTGCTTTTATATATCTAGGACTAATATGGATTTTACAGTATCTATGTGTTATTTTCAACTTCTTATGCGTATCAATATCTTTCTTATTTCAACCCTGTTAATTGATAAGCTCTGTGAGTAAGAGTGCAAAGAACGAAGTTCCTATGAACTTCGTCGTAGTTAAAGTACGACAGGGATGCATTTATTGAAATGTGAATTCCATCAAAAGGTATAAGAGTGAAGGATGAACAGATGGTGAATACCACAACACAGAAGAACAATGAGAGATGGACCGAAGAGCGCACATCGGAAATTGTCAATTTTTATATTTATGTGTTAGGACGTTGCAAGTTAAATTTTATAACTTGCGATGCAATGAAGAGGATCCACGTGTCAACATAGCGGTCAAGCGCATATCACATATCGCATGAATTATGGTTTAAAAATCATCGGTGTAGACTTAAACTTGCGGGAGGCCGATTTACTATAAGATGTGGAAGTTGCGATGTTGCAACATGACATCGTAATCATAATTTCTCATCAGCAGAAATATGTGGTTGACGTTAATGTTATTTGTTAAAATTTATGATCTACGATATCGCATACTCTCCAATCTATGATGTATGTATATTGCTTGGGAGCTTATTTACAATCTGTTAAATTTTTAAAATTCAGATAAAGTGATTGTTGTTGAGTGCTTCTGTGTTTATGTGGGCCCATAACCCACAAGTTTGTGTATTATGTTAAAATGCATATTCGTCTATATCAGGTGGCATCAGAGAAGAAAAATATTCTACATGCAAAGGAAGGAGGTGCAAATTTGTTCACGATTGGTAAAGTGTGTGGTATTTATATTTTTTCATAGGTAGCAGTAGAATAAAGTGAGAATATTATAGCAGCCTAGAGCAAGGAGTGCTCAAATGGTTCTAGAGGAGAGAACCAGAGAGATGCCGACAAACTGAGCTCAGAGGAGAGAAGCTTAGTGACGTATCATGCACTAGGGGTAAATTTATACTGTAGATGTTTTGTTGCAGCTCACGAATGTTGTTGTGGAAATATCAGACAAGGAAATTCCACAAAGTTTGTGGGTAGAATTGCAAAGAGAAAAGAGAAGGCATATGACCAGGAGGTCATAAATTTTTTGTACCTTGGGAGTCGGATGCAAGAGCATTGAACCACCCTTAATCATAATTTAAATTTAACATTGCAGAAGGTGAAACGTGGACAACCGTTTGTAAAATGGGGCTAATTTCCATGAAGTAGAGCTAAAATGATGGAATCGATATGTCTCAAGAAGATTTTATTTGTTTTAATTATCTACCATGTAATTAAATGGAGAGATCTCAGGGGTTAGTTGAGCGATTTGTGAGAGAAAATCATGGATCTTAGATGATCCACTCCTTTGTAATTCCTTTATAAATAGAGTTTGTATTGTATGATAGGAGGCTAACGCAATGTAGCTGCAGGGAAAATTTGTGATCCAGGCTAGAGAGGGCTTAGACTATAATTTGAGCTCGGGGAAATAATGGAATTTGTGTGCTTTTATAGATCTAGGAATAATCTGGATTTTACAGTATCTGTGTGCAATTTTCACTTTATTATACATATATATATATATATCTTTCTTATTTCGACCGTATTAATTGATAAGTTGTGTGAATAAGAGTGCGGAGAACTAAGTACCTATGAAATTCTCCGTAGATAAAGTACAACAGAGACGGATTTATTGAAATGTGAATTCCATCACTAGGTATCAGAGTGAAGGATGAACAAATGGTGAAGATCACAAGACAAAAGAACAACAAAAGATGGACGAATGAGCGCACATTGCAAATTAGAAATTGTTATATTTATGTGTTAGGATGTCGCAAGTTAAATGATATAAATTGTGATGCAATGAAGAGGAGACATGTGTCATCATAGCGGTGAAGCACATATCACAGATCACATGAATTATGGTTTATCAATCATCAGTGTAGACTCAAACTTGCGGGACGCCGATTTGCGATAAGTTGTGGAAGTTGTGATGTTGCGATGCGACATCGTCATCGCAATTTTACATCAAGAGAATAATATGTTGGACGTTAACGTTATTTGTTAAAAGTTCTGATCTGCAATATGGCATACTCTCTAATGTGCGATGTATGTATATTTCTTGGGATCTGATTTACAATATGTTAAAGCTTTAAAATTCGGATAAAGAGAACACTATTGAGTGCTTCAATGTTTATGTGGGCCCATAACCCACAGGTCAACGTATTATGTTAAAATTCATATTTCTCTGCATCAGATTTTGATGTAGAAGACCTTAATGCTGAATCATGTAGTATTTGGTTGTTGTTGCAACTAATTCTTCACTTAGTTTGTAGATTTAGAATAAATTTCTTATAACGTTTTTAATGTTTTAGTTGTCACTAGGACTCATCATAGCTATAAAGTAACTAGCACAACCACATTTACTATTATGGTTGATATACACTGATAGGTCTATATGAAGCACATATAAAATTACATTAGTAAATGTGGTTGATATATGTCGATAGGAATTTATAAATCCCATTAATAATTATTAGTTGTATATTTTTAATGTGGCTATTAGAGACTGATTAATTTACTTATTGATTATTTAGATAATAAAAACCATATATACAGACATATATAAAAGGAATTATATGTTTAACAACAACCAAATTAATATTATTTAATAATAGTGAAACCTTATTACAAATATTATTTATTCATCGCTCACCGTTATTTTAGCGATTAATATTAATTGATTAACATATTAATATAAATATAAATATCTTTTATACATAATTATATATTTCTGAACCATTCCAAATTAAACTCTAATATTAAATCACTTAATATAAGTCCTAATATTATAAAATCCAACATTATAAACCCTAAGATTAATATTATATCCCTAAAATTAATATTATAAACCTTAAAATAAATATTCTAAAACATATGATTAATATTAAAAATGGCACAAGCAATATTATAAACCAAAAATAAAAAACTGGGATCTCACAAATCCAAGGACTAATATTAAAAACCGAAAACTAAGTGACTAATATTGTAAAACCAATGGGAAATAGGGGCAAGTGTTTAATATTATAAACCAAAGGGACAATAAACATAAAGGAAAAATATTAAGCCATAAGATGAATAATAAGAAACCCAAAGAATTAAAAAACCCAAGGGAAAATAAATCCTAGTAATTAAAATTATAAACCCAATGCAAAATAAACCTAAGGGAATAATATGAAACCTTAAGATTAATAAAAACTAAATCGTAGGGTTAAAGTGTTACATTATTAATAAGAACATTGTGATACACATGATATTAAACTTTATTAATAAGAACAATGTTATACAACATGATATTAAACTTTAATATTAAACTGAATATTATAAATCCTAACACCATCAAACATAATATTATAATCCCTAAGATTAGTATCATAAAATATAATAATAAACACAAGATATTAATGATATAAACCAAACACTAAGATTATTATTATGAATTGTGATAATAAACCCAAGATATTAACGATATAAACCAAAGCGATTAATTTTATAAACCCTTAGGAATAATAGACCCAATGAGTTAATTTTATAAACCCAAGAGATTATAAAGATTATAAATCCAAATGATAAAAATTATAAACTCTTAGGATTAATAAACGTAAGGGATTAATATTAATACTATAAACCCTAAAATCATAAAACCCAATATTATAAACTAAACATTTGAAACTTTTATATTAAATGTAGTATTACAAAACCAATATTATAAAACTAAAGGATTAATATTATAAAATAGAGGGGAATTAAATCCAAGTGATTAATATTATAGACTAAAGGGAAAATGAACTTAAGAGAAAAATATCAAACACTAGGAATTATGTTATAAGCCCAAGGTAAACACTAGAATTAATATTATAAACTGAAGCAATGAAAAATCTTAAATTAGTATTATAAACCCTAAAATTATAAACCCAAAGGAGTAATGTTATAAATCCAATAATGTGATGTTGATATTAATCACAAATATATACATATTTAGAATAAGTAATTAAAATTAATATAGTTATTAATATTAGTAACTAATACTTATAATATTAATAATATTAATAATTAATAACTAATACTTATAACAATTATTAATTATTATTAATTAATAGTTAATAATTATTAGTAAATAGTAAAAATTATTACTAAATATTAATTATGAATATAATTTCTTAATTATTAATAATTATAAATATAAATAATTATTAATAACTATAAATTGTGAATAATTAATATTTATTATAATTATTATTCGTAAAAGGGATAAATGTTATAAAAGAAATGGATTGATACTATAAATTTGAGAGATTAATTAACCCAACTAATTATCAATATTATAAATCGAATGGATTAACAAACTAAAGATATTAATAATATAATTGCAAGGGATTGGTAAACCCATCCTACTAGTATTATAAACCTCAAATATTAATATTATAAGACATAAAATTACAAATTATAAATCCAAGATAATAATATTAAACTCAATATGCATTCAAGAGATTAATATTAATATTAAAACCAAAATATTAATATTCGAAACCAAAGGATTAACAAACCCAAGGAATTTCTATTATAAACCGAACTGATTAAAACACAAGAGATTTCAATTAAACCACCACATTAACATTATAAACTCTAAAATAAATTGTAGATGTCAAGATTCATATTATAAAACTTAGGATCAACATTATAAACCTATCTCAATAATAAACCCAAGGGATTAATATTAAAACCCAAGGGAATAAAATTAAACCTTAGGATTAATATTAAATCCAAATCCTAGGAACATAAACCCTAAGATTAAATAGCCCAAGGGATTAATATTAAAAACACAAGGGATTATAAACTAAAGCGATTAATATTAAACCCTAAGATTAATATTATAATTCATATGTCTAATATTAAATTCTAGGAATATAAAACCTATGATGAATATTAGAAGCCTTAGGAACAATAATATAAACCTAAGGAATTACTAAAGTCATTTGAATGATATTAAAATCTCGAGAGATTAGAAACAAAAGGGAATAACTTTAGACGTTAGGATTAATATTAAACCCTACGAATATAAACCCTAAAATTAATATTATGAACATTAAACCCAACATATTTATATTAAATCCAAGGGATTAATGTTACAAACCCAAGGAATATTGATAGTAAGATAAATATTATAAACCCTAAAATAAATAGTATACCCTAAGATTCATATCATGAACCTTACGATTAATATTATAAACCCAAGGGTTAATATTAAAAACCCAAAGGAATAACTTTAAACCTTAGGATGAATACTAAGCCTTATGAATATAAACCCTAAAATTAATAAACCCAAGAGATTAATATTGAAAAAAATAGGATTAACATTAAACCCTAGGAATATAAACCTTATGACTAATATTATAAACACAAGGAATTTATAACATAAATGTAATGGATTATAAACCCAAGGAATCTATATTAAACCATAGGATTAATATTATAAATTCTCTTAATAATATGATAACCTAGGAATATGAACCCTTAGATTAATGAACCGAAGAGATTGATATTATAAAGCCGAGGCACTAATAAAAACAAGGAATTAATACTAAAAAACTAAAAGAGCCAAAGGATTAATAGTGTAAACCCAAGGTATATAAATGTTAGGAAAAATATTATAAAGAGTAAAACAAACATGGCTGACCATGTTTTATCATGGTTGATAATGATTTACCATGGATAACCATGGTTTAATATTATAAACCTTAGGATGAATATTAAACTCTAGGATGAATATTAAACCATAGGAATATAAACCCTCATATTGATAAACCCAAAGGATTAATATTGTAAACCCTAGGCTTAATATTAAACCCTAGGAATATGAACCCTATGATTAATATTATAAAGCCAGGGAATTTATATTATAAAACTAATGGGTTATAAACCCCGAGGATTTATATTAAACCCTATGATTAGTATTATAATATGTTTCAATAATATTAAAGCCTAGGAATATAAACCCTTAGATTAATGAACCCAACAAATTGATATTATAAATGAAAGTCACTAATAAAAACAAGGGATTAATACAAAAACCTAAAAAAAACAAAGGATTAATATTGTAAATCCAATGTAAATAAACCCTAAGATACATATTATAAAGCCTAAAAAAACATGGTTGACCAAGGTTGACCATGATTGATTTTCATATTGAGACAATATTTATCACAATGTGACGTTGGACCATGGTTGACTAAGATTGATTTTCATATGAAGAGAATACTTGTCACAACGTAACATTGGACCATGGTTGACCAGGATTGACCTTGGTTGATTTTCATAATGATAATATTTGTCACGATTCGGTGTTGGACCATGGTTGGCCATGCATGTCCATGGTTATCACAATGTGTCATTGGACCATGAGATGATATTTGTCACAATGCGACGTAGGGCCATGGTTGATAATGGTTAAGGATGGTTGCTTTTGATATTGAGATCATGGTTGATTTTAATATGGTTTACCATGGTTGACCATGGCTGATTTTGATATTGACCATGGTTAACCATGGTTGATTTTCATATTGACCATGTTTGACCATGATTAACCATGTTTTATTTCCATTTTGAGACAATATTTATGAGAATGTGATATTTGACGATGGTTGACTATGATTGAATATGGTTGACCATGGTTGATTTTCATATTGAGACAATATTTGTTATAATGTAGCGTTGGACCATGGTTCACCATGAATGGTGCTTCTTGATGATGGTTGGCAATGGTTTAACATGGTTGATTTCGTATCAAGATAATCGTTGTCATAATGTGACATCAGGCCATGGCTAACCATTCTTGACCATGATTATAAACCTAAGGGATTTATATTAAACCATATTATTGATATTATAAACCCTATGAATAATATTATACCTTCAGAATATAGACCCTTAGATTAATAGACCCAAGGGATTGATACAATAAACCGAAGGGACTAATAAACGCAAGGGATTAATACAAAATTCAAAGGATGATAAACCCAAGGGAATAATATTAAACCTGAGGGTTTAATATTATATACCCAAGGTTAATAAACCATAACATAAATATTATAAACCCTAAAATAAACATGGTTAGTCTTTTTTTACCATGGTTTATTTTCATATTGACATAATCTTTGTCACAATGTGATGTTGGACCATGGTTGACCACGATTTATTTTCATATTCAGAAAATCCAATGGATTGATATCATAAACAAGGGACTAGTAAACACAAGAGGTTAATACTAAAAACTAAAAGTATTATAAACCCAAGGGAACAATATTAAACCTAAGCGTTAAATATTTTAGACCGAAAGTAAATAAACCCTAAGATAAATATTATAAATCGCAAAATAAACATGGTTGACCTTTGTTGACCATCGTTGATTTTCATAATAATAATAATAATAATCCAAATTTAAGGTCACGTCCAAGCGAGACACCAAATTAGTGTATGAGACCCCCTTGTTTGTGGGACAATGGAACCACCTCCACAAAACGATTTGACTGCTAAGTTTATGAAGGCATACATACTCTACCCCCCTCTAGTTTTGAACTTGTGACCTCTTAGGAGGAAACACATGCTCTTAACCATTTGCCCCACTCAAGCAGTATGAAAAAAAAAAATTCAAAATGTGAGCTTCGACCATGGTTGACCATGATTTATTTGCATATTGAGACAATATTTCTCACAATGTGAAGTTTAACCATGGTTGACCATGGATGGCCATGGTTTTCATAATGTGATGTTGGACCAAGTGACAATTTTCGTTATAATGTGACTATGATTATTTATCATTGTAAACCATGGCTGGTTTTCATATTGTGACAATTTTTTTCACAATTTGATGTTGGACCATGGTTGACCATGATTGACCATGGTTGACCAAGGTCAAATATGGTTGACTATGGTTGACCATGGTTGACCATGGTCGAAAATCGTTGAGCATGGTTTATTTTCATATTGAGACAATATTTGTCACAATTTTATGTTGGACCATGATTGACTATGGTTGATTTTCATATTGACCATGATTTTTGATGGTTGACCATGATTGATTTCCATAATGAGACAATATTTGTCACAATGATGCTTCATTAAATATTATAAACCCTAAAATAAACATGGTCAACCATCATTGACTATTGTTGATTTTAATATTGACACAATCTTTGTCACAATGTGACTTTGGACCATGGTTGACCATGAATGGTTTTCATATTGAAAATATATTTGTCATAATGCGAAGTTGGACCATGGTTGATTTTGGATAAGCATGGTTTTCATAAAGTGATGTTGGACCAAGAGACAATATTTGTTAGAATATGACCATGATTGACCATAAACATATTATTTAATATTATTAATATAAAAAATTAATACTAAAATTAATATTTATAAATATTAGTAATATTAAAAGTAATATAAAAGGTAATATTTATATTAGTATTCATATTTTTAATATAAATATTAATAATTAAAATTCATAATAATAATAATAATAATAATAAAATTAAAATAAGTTAAATTTATGTTATATATTATAATATAAATAATGAATTTTGGAATGACTACTCATAATTTAAACCTTAATATTAAAATGTTATTAGTGTTTAATGTTAATGATAAGAGTCCTATAATTTATTAATTAATATTAATAAAATAAAATTATAATCATAATAAAGAATAAACCCAATATAATAGACTCTAAGATTAATACTATAAATCGTAACATTAAATCTCATAATTATAAACTCAATATTAAACAATCGACTATTATAACGCTTAATATTAAATTCCATTTTTTTTCATTTTGGAATGTCACATTGTATAAATTGCAATGTAGTGTAACAATGTGATAATGATTGTGAGATTGATTGTCACATAGAAAGATTGTTTGTCACAATGTGATGTTGGATAGATTTTTGTACCATTCCAATGTCACAATATAAATCTATAATACCAAATTATAAAATTATAAAACCCATTATATTAAACCTAAGGAATTAAGATTAAAAACCCTTGGATTGATATTAAACCTGTGAAACATAAACCATAAGATAAATATTATAAATCGAAAAAACTATAAACATTGTAACAATTATCCTCACAATGATTAATATTATAAACCCTAATACTAAATATTATTATTATAAATTATTAATCCATTATTAAACTTTAATATTAAATATTAGAAAACCGTAAAATTTTAAAGCTAATACAATTTTTAATCACTTTGGTTAAATAATTTTCTCTTAGATTTATAAATAATTAGATTTATAATAATAGAAACCCTAGAATTATAAACACTAAATTCAATCTATTAAACCTTAATATTAATATTATAATTCTTAATATTTTAAAAACTAAGATTAATATATTAATATTATAAAACCTTATAATTATAATAATTTTATATTACAATTAAATAATTTATTTGAATATTTTGATAAATATATATATATATATATATATATATATATATATATATATATATATATATATATATATATATATTTTATATTACAATTAAATTTTATTTATATATAAATATTGATATTTCAACATAAATAAAATAACCCTTTTTTTTATTTATTTATTTCTGAATATGCTTATTCATAAGCATGAATGAAAATTATGTTCTAATCAAATTTTGAAAGTTGATAATCTATTTGTTATAAATGATTACTATTAACATTAATGAACCCATTGCCAATACTTTCAGAGAAGAGTAACTCTTAATATTTGATTTAAGTCTTACAACCAATTCTATATATATAACTCTTCCATATGACTATTAAACTTTAATTTTTTTATTCAATAAAATTGACATATCAAAAATATATGTCAACCATTAACATTATTTTTAACACAATTAAAATAATATTTAATAACTAATAATATCAACTTGTTATATACTTCTTAATTTCACTAACTAACAATATTAGTTATAAACAACATGTTTATTCTTATAGTGTTACTAATTTTGTAAATAACAGTACAATATCATTATTGTTAATGAAATTCATATAAAAATCATTGAACTTACAATTACATCCAATAATATCGTTCTAGTTTCTGCTAGGAACAATTCGAATCACCATGGTGAGTGATAAAACACACATTCAACTCTTTGCGATTTCACTTGTTACCACTCGTTACTAATTGATTCGGTATGTGTTTTTTATAACATACATCAACATACCATAACCTATTAAAGGTTTCCATTTACTAGATAATCACTTGTTTTTCTCACAGGTATGACTTTCCTAACATAGGGTATATCACAAACACTATGGTCAATTTATTAATTCATTATAGCGTTCGATGACAATGATGAATCATCTATTAGAAAAGTAGATTGAGCTTATCACAAGAGCTTTATACCTTAAAGATATATAATCTTATGATATTATCTTTTGGATAGCTCATATGTAATGTGGATAATCAATATTTGTTCTTTGCATTGGAAATCTTAATAGACAATGTACTTATTTGAAAAATGCCATTTATTAATATAATTTTAAAATATTAAGATTTATAAATGAATTTAATGTCAATATATTATTACTTCGAATGTTATTTTTTATCATGTAATTATAATATATTTATTTATTACATATTTCAAAAGCAACTCATTAAATTATTAATTAAAACATTTGAAATTTAGTTAAGTTAACTAATTCATAATTTCATTTCTATTTGATTGAGATCCACTAAAACTTTAATTTTGGAGACTGAAATAAAATATTTTTAAATTTATAATATTGTGTTTATAAAATACTATAATTTGTAAAAAAATAAGTGAGAATGTACTCAATTAAAATTTATTTAGCAATATATTCATTTAAAAATTGTTATTCCTCAATAAAATTTTAATGTATAAAAATTCATAAATAACATTAATGCAATTGAAAAGTTATTATCATGTAGCTATGATACATTTACCAATTCCATATTGAAAAACCATTTAAAGTAGGATCAGTATAAAATTTGGAATAGATTCATCAATCATTCTACAAATGGATCCATTAAATAATTGAAGTTTGAAGTTATATTAATGGGAAATGGCATCTAACATTCAATTTAAATCAAGTATTTCCAAGTTGGATTTAAATTGATGAAATCCTATTTTGCCCAAACATAACTTGCAAAATATACCCTAAAAAAATATGAAATTGAACCTGGCTACACTAAATCTACAGGAAATGAAATTAGATAGAAGTTCATGGAGCTTGTAAAAATGAACATGTGCACATCAAACCTCTAAAATAGCAATCAAGTGTAATCACATCGAAATAGAAGATAGAAAAGGGATTTTATTTTCTTATGTAGAATCCTAACCAATTTTGAGAGATACACTGACCTAAAGAAAATTCCCCTTAAACGAAATTTCATAATTTGTTTGTTCCTTTCCATTTTAGCCAAATCTAATCATGTACTGTTTAAATATTTTTTCCTTTCCCTACTCATTATAACGAAAATAAACAATGCATCTTAACCAATATAAATAGTACATTTCTTGATACCTTAATCTCTTTCGCCAAATATACCATTAAACATTTATATATATAAAAGCCTTGAAAATTAATATAATAATAGAATTATTTTGATGTTACAATTACCTTGAGAAGAATAGCTTGCAACAAAAAATTCTAGTTATATAAACAATTATTTTAATCCAATTCAGTGAGGGGGAAGTCAGCGAAGCCACATAAATTTATATTTTTCATTCAGCATCTTCTCGTTCATTCGTGTGAGATGCATTCAGGGCCACGATGTTGGAAATCTCGGAACCTACTCAATCTCAAGAAAAACTAAAAACCAACGAATCAAACTGCAAATGAATGATCAATTAGATTGATATTTGGGCTTTTCAAAACAACCATATATCAATTATTTTATTAATATAGTTAATTAGGCCGCAGGTTTTTTTATTATTAAGCTTTTTTTATTAATAAAATCTATTATGGAATCTAGTTACTAATAAAAAAATTTAAAAATTTATAAGAGTTTGTAATATTATTAATATTTATAACAATTTATTAAACCAAATTATAGATTTTTTTACAATTAAATTAGGATAATAAAACTTATTTTTATTAGTCTATGTTTTCTTTTGTCCCTATATATTCCAAATGGCATGATTTCCAATTCGCATGACCCAGAAAAGAAATATGAACCTACACAAAGAACCCAAGTTTATGAATTACAGTTTTTTTTACAATTAAACCAAGGTAATAAAACTTATTGTTATTCGTCTACTTTTCTTTTGTCCGCATATATTCCAAGTGGCATGAGTTCCAATTGGCATGGCCCAGCAAAAGAGAATATGCACCTACAGTGGTTACATAAACAACCCAAATTTATGAGGATGCCCGGAGGATGTCTGGAAAGAAACCTTAACGTTATATACACAAGTTTCCATTTATTCTCCCATTTTCCAACAACCATAGGTTTATGTAAATCGACATTCGTTTCAGTGACAAAAAGAATACTTAATTATTCTAAATTTATTTTATCTAATCTCTATAAGTGTTTAATTTTAATTAGGATTTTGTAAAGTATTATTTTAAACATGGTTCAATTTTATTTATTGATGAAGTGGTGATGATCATCAGAATATATAAATATCTTTCAATTTAAATTATTAGATTAAAACGATTAATTATCAAATATATTAAAATAACCAATCCCAACAGAGATGTTTATGGACATAAATATATGTTCATTAACATGAATAAATCAACTGCTTATGTTTTCCCATGAATGAAAGAGCGTGAGAACCGAGATCATACGTTTGTTTCTATTTAAAGATCTCTATATAGAGAGGAAAAAGAAAATTCAAAGTTGAATAAAGAAGCAAGAAGTTGAGAATATACAACTAAAACAAGCTAAAAATATAGGAATTATGACATATTTTCTTGGCATCACACTTCATCACCTGTGGTGCAGAAGAAAGCATTGTCAGTGTTCTTAATGGAAGATAAATTTGCTAACGAAAACGTTTAAAAGACCTCGTGCTAGCGATTGTTATTGCTATCTTAATCTTACCAGTTGTTGGAAATCTCATTTATGTGGTTTAAAGAAATGAAACCATCTAGTTCTTATGACAATGTAAGTTAAAGTTGCTTTAGAAAAAAATTGAATATGATTAAATACCAAAGAAAATTTTAAATTCCTGAATTTTTCAATAGGGGTATTTCTATGCCTTGATGTTTCGATTTCGAAAACAAAATTGTACTATTAACGCACTTCATGAATACTCAAGGAACCCAGTGAACTTTACAATTTGTTGAAAATATGAATCGAGATTTTGAAAGAGTAAATTTATTAAAGGTAAATGTGAAGCTATTTTTTTCTTAAAAAAATTATAAATATCACTAAATTCTTCTCTCAAGTTACACGTAACACAGAAAATACGCTGCAAGTGCATTATTGTAGTAGTTTGAACAATTTGTGTATTTTACCGAAAAATGTTGGAAAAGGGTGAAACAATGATAAACCTAGAGAGAAATGAGCAGCATCTACCAAGAATGTAGTTGCAGACTTTGTACTTACTCTTTTTATAATGAAAAAAAAAGCGTTTCTTTTCTTTAAAATAAAAATAAAAATCCTAAGCACATATAAATTCGAACCTTTGTTCAATATTATACCCATCGTTCGCTCGCTTCTCCCAGAGAAGCCCATTGTTAGCAAGGATTGTTGATATTCAAGGAGTTAAAACTGATTATGACTTTGTACTTACTCTTTCTATAATGAAAAAAAGCGTTTCTTTTCTTTAAAATAAAAATAAAAATCCTAAGCACATATAAATTCGAACCTTTGTTCAATATTGTACCCATCGTTCGCTTGTCCCATAGAAGCCCATTCTTAGCAAGGATTTTTTATATTCAAGGAGTTAAAACTGATTATGATAGCAGGGCATTTTTTTCCTGCAGAATGAGGTACAATTCGATTACAAAGACAAAGAATATGATCTTATGTAAGATGAACATTCTCTACAGAACTCAAATCCTGCTTGTGAGATATGATTTTCATAACTTGAAAGAGAGACCTAAGAATCCTTGATTGAGGCTTGATCAGTAGCAGTCTCGTTCAGTCTCTCAGGGTGAAACCCTTTAGAATTCATAAATAGGTTTGAGAATTGATCGCCAGTGGCAATTCTTTGTGCCAGTGAACCCAGCGCCTCATGTGGAATCAATTCTGCATGGCTAACAAATACCGAACTCATCAACGAGCTTCGGTTTTTGTTATTGATCATAACTGTATGAAGATGGTCCATTCGGAAAGAGAGACATTAAAAAATTAACTTTAATCTTATTTATTCCTTATACAAAATTCAATACATCCAATATGACGAGTGTGGGTTTGAAAAGTTGCGTTATAAAATTCCACTGAAATTGGCTTTGAAAAGGTGTCATTGTAACGTGATGTAAATATGAATACAAAAGTGTAACTCTCTAAATTACTATTCTATATTGACCATTAGATAAATCATTAAGTGTGTATTAACATCATAAGACTTTCTTGTTAGATTTAAATATATGTATCTTTCGATTTATTCTATGTTGATGACTTAAGTTTATATTCGGTAAAAACTGTTGGTCTAATAGAGTTTAAACTACAGATGTTATTACCATGGTTACGGTGATAATGTGGTTTGAATGACATATGATAATTGTGGTGTTCCGAATAGTTTTAAATTCTATTTGGGCATGATGTATATGGGGACTTGGGTGTCGAACTATCATGGGACCAGTCCACGTGTACGTCATTTAAAGAATCAATGCTCGAGGGTTTGGATCTAGAACCTTTATGTGTTAGGTTTTGATCAAATTAGACGACTACCCTCAAAACCTGCACAGCATGCAACTTAGTTGTGCGGTATCATCATTCAGATTTAACTCTGCAATATTTTGGCAGGGAATCAGTTTTGGTTTTTTTCAAATGTTTTTTCAAATATTTTTATTATTTGCTTTAAAATTATTAGAGCACAAATATTGATCTAGTTAAAAAATAATTGCAAAAACTTGTCAATTTGAAAAAAAAACTGATTAGAATTGAGAATGAAATTGATTTATCAGTATTAGTTTGGGAACCAATATATGAAGAAACTAAGTTAGGATTAGTTGTACATGCAATAACTATGGATAATTAAAGATAAATGAAGCTAAGTGTGCTTTGTGTTATGTTGATATGCACATGCGCCACATGCAAGCACTAGAGTTAACTCACTAAGGCCAAGTGCACATCGCATGTAACCACTTGAGTTGAACTAAAGCTAATTAAGGCTAACTATGTGCATGTAAAAGACTCGAGTTAACTAGCTAAAGACAAGTGCACATCCCATGCAGTATCTAGAGTTAAACTAAATCTAATCTATGTGCATGTACACCCACACCCCCCCTTAAGAATAATTTAGGTCAGTGTGATTCAAAATGAATGAGTCACGATAGCATGACCATTTTAGGTACCCATATACAACGCATGAAAATGGAAATAGGGAAAACCAATTGGGAAGAAAAACCCCCCCTCAAAATATAATGCTAAAGTAGAGGAAAGACAACTGCTAGGTAGTGGTGTCCTTCGACCCAAGACAATCTCGCACAAATCAAAACTTCTACTCAGTGAGAGTCTTGGTGAAAATATCAGCATTCTGCTCAAAATTAGGACAATACTAAAGATTGATTATCCCATCATGAATTGATTATCCCATCATGAATGGTTTCTCTAATGAAGTACATGTACATCTCGATGTGTTTTGTCTATTTTCGCTACACTAGATCTCTGCAAAGCTTTAGCATACTTTCATTATCACACGAGATGAAAGTTGGATGATGGAAACTGATCCCAAGCTCAGATAGGAAATGTTGTAGCCAAATGGCCTAAAATGTGGCATTGACTAGTCCTCTATACTCGGCCTCTGCTGATGATAAAGCAATGGCAGCCTCCTTCTTTATAACCAACAAATTGGGCCGGATCCCAAACTAAGTACATAACCGAAGGTGGACTTGTGATCAATGTTGTCGCTAGCCCAATCTGAATCTGTGAACCCGATGAGATTCAAAGAACAATTGGCTGCATAATGAATCCCATAGGTGCTTGTTCCCTCGACATATCGAAGGATGCACTCATACCATGAAGAGGTTTTCCGTTACACCAAAACCTACAGGTATTGGTAAACCTCTAAATTGGTAACTGGGATCGTGAGGGTGGGAATTATGGATTCCATAAAGGTGCGGTGATTACTTCAACTTTGGTCAACCAGCTAAATGTTAGATTCGGAATGTCGAATCCTATGCACTTTATTTTATATTGTTTGTTGATATTCTCATTTACAAGATGCTGAATCATTTTCCATACTTTTTTTTGAGTCCTTGGGCTTGAAATTTGAGGTTGTAGATGATCCTTCTTGCACTTGTTGCCACAAATTTTCCTATGTTTAGCAAGATGCTGAAATGTCGGGGTTTCATTCTTCTTTTTGTAAAACTCAAATTCTCAGTTTTACTCTTCCACCTGTAACATTTTCTAAGTTTTGTTCTTCAATTTTCTTATAATACGTCTATTATGTCAGATTTGTTTTCCTTGAGGGTGTTGTTGGACGTTGCGTTTGAATTTTCACCCACATAGGTAATTCTCTTTCCCTTCGTGCTCGTATTCTACATATTTTTTTCTAGAAGAAAACCATAAGGATTTACCCTAATATTCTCTTTAATGTAACAACTCTCCCTTTTTCAAGTGATATCCATTTCATGTGTCCATCGACAATTATATCAACAACGCAAATATTTATGTCGAGGTTCCATTTTAACGTTGATGTTAAGCTCCCTCTCCCAACGTGCAATTTCTGAAAACTTATCTGCAATTGTTTACTTAAATTATGGAAACCATCTGCAGTTATTTCCGTAAATTAGGAAATCAAATGAAGTTAATTAATTTCTTTTTGGGAGCTTCTAAAGTGATCTGTTACTCCCATTTCAGTTATCTAGTTTGTTACTCCTATTACAGTTATCTACCATGATTTTTGGAACACTTAACGAATAGCCAACATAAGCTTGATGGAATCTTGGCTATAAATTCTTCTGTTTGGTCCCCAAGATCACTAACTTAATCCCCTTATGCCTTACACCATCAAGTTAGAGTGAGGAGAGCTTGGAAGTGCCTTCAAATTTTATTTACTGTTGGTGTTGAGGACGTCGTGTTGTGTAGTGGCTACGTTAAGGAGGCTTCGTTGTAGAAAAGTGAACATGGAGAAGAACTCTCGAGGCTCTGGCTGCTGCGTTATAGTTTTATTAAAGTCTATTTCGTTTCCTTGAAGAATATGCAATAAACCATTCATTGGAACACTTCTTAGAGCGTTGATCTTTGTGTAGATTTCATCTCTGCAAAATTACCTTTTCTCCATAGTATAATTCATTAATGGATGGAGGTATTATTTAATGGTCAATTTTAAGTTTTAATTTTCGATTCCTTTTAAGTATTTATTCTGCATTTTGAATCGTTATTTTTGCTAACATTTGGTATCGGAGCAAGGTTTTATCTCTGCCTTGGTGATTATAGACATATTTTGAGAATTTTCTGAACTAAATTATTTGGAAATATGTCTAATTTTTTTTCTCAATTTTATGATTCTAATATTTATTTAGTGCAATTTGAACAATTGTTGTGCAATTTAATTTGTATGAATTAATTATTACTGCTCTAGTTAAAATATTCTATTTCGGATGAGTAAATGATTCCCATCGTTAAAAGTTATGCATGAATATTATAATTTTATTTATGCAAATTATCATTATTCTCATGTCAAGTTATTTTTTTTTATGTAAATAATGTCTAGTGATCCATATAATTTTAATTGATTAAGAGAATAGCCACAACATCTCTAATTAAATAAAATTATATATATTATTATTGATTAGGATCACATAAATAGTATTTAGACATTAATTGTAATTAATTATACTAAATATAATAAATTTTATCCCACAGGAATTTTTGTCATATTTTTGTAGTTAATTAGGATAAAATATTCATAACTTACCCATAGGAATTATGAATTAATAGTTCTATCATAAATTTCAAAACTGAGATAGAATCTGTAACAAATTATAATCATAATACACCCTTAGAACTATGAATTAGCTGAACAATTTGATAAATTCAATCATAAAGAATAAATGAATTTGCTTGAACTAAAAATTTAGTCCACAGACAATTTTTATGTCATTAGATTCATTTTTAAGCGTGATTTACATTGTTAAAGCATGGAATTTTATTTAGGCTTCAATTTTAACATAGACATGTTGTTGACACCTAATCCTATGGATGGGTGTGCATTTGTATTTTTGTATATTATTTATTATTAGGAAATAAGGAAGGCCAAGAGTCATTGGGAGCTGAATCCCAATAGCCTCACCTCCCATCTATATAAGCATGTACATTCTTCAGCTAATATACATTCTAGTTTTGAGGAGTTACCTCCTGGTTTGACATGGTATCAAAGCCAGCCCCACAATTGGCATTTCTGCCCTGTGGTGTAACTCCCTATCCTTTTCTCAGTCATATTTTTTAATAGTTTTCTGCTGCTCTTAATTGCTAGACTGTTATTCTGCGTTTTTTTTTTCTATTTATCACTGACATTTGCAGCTCCAGCTCCTGCAACTCCTGAAGACTGCAGTGTCTGTCAATCTACAAATTGCAGCTCTGTCATTCTGCCATTCCAGCAGTCCTGCAACTCTGTCTTCCTGCAGATTCAAGTTCAAATTTTTTGTAACGCCCTTTTGGGCCTCCTCCTCTCCATTCATCCCTGCGCTCCTCTCCATTCATTCACCTCCCTCCTCCATTCTCCCTGCACCCTCACTCATCTCCCTCACTGTTACATTACCCAACGCATATACTGCCCTTTCCATACAGCGCTCACGCAGCATTCAGTCGACCACATTGTATATATATACACCAGCGCCTGTCTGCATTTCACTCACTTGGTCATATTATAATTCCTCATACATTCCAGCGCTTTCATAGAACGTTGTTGGCCCGTGAATTCCAAACGCCTTCATATATATTACAACGCTGTAAGCACGCCTTCATATATAACGCTGTCTCCTCCGTATGTAATACACGCTGTGTTTTATATGGAATATGCGTTTTATTTTATATTTTTTATCACACCATTTTTTATATACGACCTCCATACGCTATGTTGTCATGCCCTCCAGCGCTGGCTATAACACCCTTTGCATATAATACGCCCCTGCTATATTCAATACCACATCCCACGTAATATCAATACCGCCTTCCACCACTGTTGGCGCCCTTTGTAATACCACCTTACATATAACGTTGTCGACATACGTTCAATACGCCGTCGTGTCATTCCCACGCATTACATGGTTTAAACTCTGTTGATATATATTGTATTGACATGTTTTTATACTATTAACGCAGTCATATGAAACACCCTCTGCATATCTATCGTTGGTTGTATTGTCACTGTTATTAAACACTGTCATATGCGTTGTTTTATATTTCCGCCCCTCCCTTTTTAATACCACGCCCCTTCTTTTCAAATAATACCGCCACTCTTTTTCACATACCGCCATTTCATCATATTGCCATTCCACTTTTTAAATTCCACTTCTCATTCATATAATTCCCATTCCGTTTATATATCGCCCCCCCCCATCACCATTTCATATAATTCCCATTCCTTTTATATATTTCGCCCTTCCATTCCATATCATCTTTTCACATACAATTTTTTCCCCAAACAAAAAAAAAAAATTACATTTTTTTTATGCAGAATCAGTTTATAGCAAAGAGTGTTTTTTAAAATTCAGTCTTCAGCAAGAGTTTCTGCCCTTTTTACATATAATTCCCATTCCTTTTATATATTTCGCCCTTCCATTCCATATCATGTTTTCACATACAAATTTTTTCCCCAAACAAAAAAAATTACATTTTTTGTGTGCAGAAATCAGTTTATAGCAAAGAGATTTTTTTTAAATTCTTCGTGAAGTTTTACGCCCTTTTAATTGAGTATATTTTCCAGCAATAGATTTTTTTGTTTTCTCTCCTTCAAGAGAAATTTTCCAGCAAAGTTTTGGTTTTTCTCTCCTCCTTCAAGAAGATGACAGTCCCTTCATCTTCTAAAGAGGCTGCCTACTTGGCACAGAGAGAAAAGAGACATGCTTCAGGTCCATCCAGAGGAAGAGAAGGCAGAAGATGAAGAAGAAACTTCAGAGAAAAGGGGGGCAGATAATCTAAAGCTCAGCAGCAAACAAATCAAGACAGAGGTAAAATTGATGACAAAGACAAAGGTAAACCAGCTGAATCAGCTCATTCTGTTCTAGCACATTGTAACAATGGAGTAACTGAAAACCTATTTGATGTTTCATTTACTTCATGGAGAGATGATTGGTTGCTAGATTTAGGAGCAACATGTCACATGACATTTAGAAAAGATTTTTTTGAAGAATTCACTGACAAAGTTGATGAAGCAGTATATTTCGCAGATAAATCCAAACTCAAGCCATCAGGGCTTGGCACAGTCAGGCTTAAGTTGCCTGGTCTTCCAGATCATATTCTACATGAGGTTCTATACCTCCCTGAGTTGAGGAGAAACTTGCTGTCCCTGGTCCAAATCCGCCAGCAAGGACACTCGATTCACTTGTTTGATGGCAAGGCAGAGGTCAGAAAAGCATCAGATCACTCACTTGTCATGGAGGGAATAGAAGAAGGGAGACTCTTGAAGCTGAAAGGTTCATCTGCTCATGCTCAAAACTTTGCATTCAGTTCACATCATGATGAAGGTACATTTCCATCAAGTCTTTTATGGAATGCTAGATTTGGACACTTAAACTATGATAGCCTTCATTTGTTGAAGAAAAATGGTGTTGATGGACTACCTACAATTCCTAGAAAACCTAAGGAATGTGATGCTTGTATTCTAGGAAAGCATAGCAAACAGCCATTTCATGATTCACACTCAAGAGCACATAGGAAACTTGAACTTGTTCATTCAGATTTATGTGGCCCTATGCCTATTGCTTATGCAAATGGAAACAAATACATGATGACATTTATTGATGACTACACCAGAATGTGTTGGATTTACTTACTGAAGAATAAGTCTGATGCTTTTCAAACTTTCAAAAATTTTCATGCATGGATTGAAAATGATGCACAAACACATATTGGCTCTCTACGTACTGATAATGGAAAAGAATACACTTCAAACGAATTTGAAAATTATCTTCATCAACATGGAATCAAACATCAAACCACTGTGCCATATAATCCACAACAGAACGGTGTAGCTGAAAGAATGAGCAGAACCATTTTAAATATGGTCCGCTCCATGTTATTTTTCAAGAATGTAAAATTGATGTTTTGGGCTGATGCAGTTCTATGTGCTGTTTACATAAAGAATATGTGTCCTTCAAGTTCAATTAGAAACAAAACTCCTTTTGAAATGTGGCATGGCCACATTCCTTCGGTAAAGTATTTCAGGGTCTTTGGGTCCACCTGTTATGCCTTGATACCCAAGGGTCAAAGGAACAAACTTGGTGCTAGAAGCAGAAAATGTATCTTCTTAGGGTACTCCAATACCTCCAAAGGATATCGTCTCTATGATGAAACAAATAAGAAGTTTGTGATAGCAAGAGATGTCATATTTCTTGAATCTTCCAAGAGTGACAAAGTTGTTGAGCGGCAACTTGATCGCCTGGACAGATTCACACATGCAAAGTCTTTCCAAGAATTTGATAATGTGATTCCACACCTTGAAGGGGGAATTCCGATATTGAATCAAACTGTGGAATCATATCCTGAAGCACTCTCTCCCCCACATGAAGAAACAACCACGGATGACACATTGGATGATGTGATTGACAAAATTGGGAGATTGAATCTTGAATCAATCCCAACTCAGTCAAGTGACCAGCCAGGGCCATCTCAGAAAGGTCCCCCCAAATGGATGACAAAGACACTGGAGGATGTTCATCCTGATGAGGTTGGAAAAACAGGAACAAGAAGTTCCACTCAAGAAATCGAAGGTGATGTAGATAATTTTGATTCCCATGTTGATATGGATATTGCTTATAACTGTGAAATGAGTTTGTCTACAGATCATGAACCAACTTCCTTCAAATAAGCCGCTTCTCATGATGAATGGAAAGAAGCGATGCAGAAGGAGTATGATGCCTTGATAAAGAATGGCACTTGGAAGCTGGTTGATCCGCCTTTGGGAATGAAACCAATTGGCTGTAAGTGGGTCTACAAGAACAAGTACAAAGCAGACGGCTCACTTGACAAGCACAAGGCCAGGCTTGTGGAAAAAGGATTCGCACAGAAAGAAGGAGTTGATTATGAAGAAACTTTTGCTCCCACAGCAAAATGGACCACCATCCGGACTCTCTTTGCCTTAGCAGCTCAGAATGGATGGAAAGTCCATCAGATGGATGTAAAAACAGCCTTCTTGAATGGAGATCTAAAGGAGAAATTTTATATGTCCCAGCCAGAAGGATTTGTGATAAAGGGTCAAGAACACAAAGTTTGCAAACTTGTAAAATCCTTATATGGCCTCAAGCAAGCACCACGAGCCTGGTATGAGAAATTGACTGAGCATCTTCTGAAACTTGACTTCAAACATTTTGATCTTGATGATGCAACTTTGTTTGTTAAGAAAGTTGGAAAAACAGTTGTATATCTTGTGGTATATGTAGATGATCTTTTGATAACGGGAAACAATGAGAGCTATATTGCATCCATGAAGAAAGAGTTGAAGAAAGGTTTTGAAATGACTGATTTGGGTCATGTTCATTACTATTTGGGTATTGAAGTAATTCAACATCCTAAATTCATATTTATTTCTCAAAAGAAGTACATTGGAGATCTCTTGAACAAATTTGGCATGGATGACTATAAACCCTTAAGCACTCCAATGGAACAAAACTTGAAGCTCACATCTATTGAAGGAAAGGAATTTGAGGATGCAACTAAGTATAGACAGCTTGTAGGAAGTCTTATCTATCTGACTACCACCAGACCTGGCATTTCATTTGTTGTTGGAATCCTCTCAAGGTCCATGCAAAAACCTTGTGAAGGACATTGGTCTGCTACAAAAAGAGTGCTAAGGTACTTGAAGGGGACTCAAGACTTTGGACTAAAATATACACAGGTAGGCGACTTCAACTTGACCGGATACTCTGATTCAGACTTTGATGGCGATAAAGAAACAGGGGTGTCTACTACAGGTTACACCATGAGTCTTGGATCAGGAGCTGTCTCATGGAGATCACGCAAACAGTCAATTCCAGCAGATTCCACGACCGAGGCAGAATATGTGGCAACAGCTGAAGCAACAAAGGAAATTGTGTGGCTCCGGAAAATCCTGGAAGATTTGCAGATGAAACAAATGTACTCCACTTCACTCATGATCGACAACACTTCTGCAATAAAGTTGGCCAAGAACCCAAAGTTCCATGATCGAACAAAGCACATCAATACAAAGTACCATCTCATTCGACATCATGTTCAGGCCAAAACCATCCATCTACATCATTGTTCCACAAATGAGCAAACTGCTGACATCTTCACCAAAGCACTTGGAAGAGAAAAGTTTGAAAAGTTCGGATCGATGCTTGGACTCACCAACATCCCTTCGGATTAAAGGGGGGAATGTTGACACCTAATCCTATGGATGGGTGTGCATTTGTATTTTTGTATATTATTTATTATTAGGAAATAAGGAAGGCCAAGAGTCATTGGGAGCTGAATCCCAATAGCCTCACCTCCCATCTATATAAGCATGTACATTCTTCAGCTAATATACATTCTAGTTTTGAGGA